>JAVQJL010034509.1:0-77274 GCA_036024295.1 Nannoperca obscura
AATCCATAATCATCTCTTTGGTCTTTTTCACATTGATGCAGAGGTTGTTGTCTCTGCGCAAACGCTCCAGGTGTTCCAGCTCCTCTCTGTATTGGGACTGTTGTGATGCATCCCACCACTGCTGTGTCGTCTGCAAACTTCACAATAGGGTGAACAGCAGGGTGAACAGTAGGGTGAACAGGAGCGGGCTCAGCACACAGCCTTGGGGGGAGCCGGTGCTGAGGGTG
Organism: Nannoperca obscura; assembly: GCA_036024295.1. Lineage (NCBI taxonomy): Eukaryota > Metazoa > Chordata > Actinopteri > Centrarchiformes > Percichthyidae > Nannoperca > Nannoperca obscura. The sequence continues at coordinate 228 of JAVQJL010034509.1, forward strand.
ATGGGGGAGGAGGAGATGTCGTGGATTCTGACAGTCTGTGGCCTGTTTTTGGACCAGGGTCTGTGGAATGATTGTGTTGAAGGCAGAAGTGAAGTCCACAAAGAGCAGGTAGACATAAGAGTCCTTGCTCTCCAGGTGTGGGAGGGCTGTGTGAACCACTGATGAGATGGCATCATCAGTGGAGCGGTTTTCCTGGTAGGCGTACTGATGGGGGTCCACAGTGACGTCAATTGAGCTTTTTATGTGGGACATAACCAGCCTCTCGAAGCACTTTATGACTATCGTGGTCATGGCTACTGGCCGATAGTCATTCAGGCTGTCACTGTGGAGCTTTTAGTAGTTAGTCAAAGTGTTTTATTTGTCATTATTTGTGTACAGTATAACTCAGGTCATCCTGAGCAATGAAATTCTTAATTAGTTAATTAATTATTAGTTAGTATAATTAGTTAATATAGTCTGTTACTTTCTTTAATGACATCCTGGTCAGCGGTCAGTTTTTATGGCACACGGATGAACAAAGAGAAACAATGTAAAACACAACTTAAAGGACTGTTCCAGTAGCGTGCCAGAGTTTCTACTTTGATTTCTTCTTTCTGGTTACACATTGGTTTTGGTTTCACTGGTTTTATCATTGCCGCTGACTGAATAAGAGAGCATTGATGCCTCCTTTAGTTTAAACGCCCCTTGATCAATGAGATTATACAAAATGATGGAATGCACACAATCATTTCACAAATTTTAATGAAATGATGCCTTAAGCAATTATTATGCTATGTTCAAGATAATCACGTAAAGAAGACACAAAGTGCTGTCAAACATTGTCCTGTTGATTTAAGTCTTATAATGTCCTCAGAAAGATTAATATGTCCCTGTCATCCCCCAACCCCACCCAGTACCTCCTGGCCCCCCCACCCCATGGATAGTGGACACTGGGAAGGACTCTGTCATCGTGGCCTGGAAGCCCCCTCTGTACAATGGTGGAGGAGACATCCTTGGATACCACGTTGAGAAGGTGAAGAAAATGAATTGGTAGTATTAGTAGTAGTGGACTCTCAGACTGATGTATCAGACTGATGTAGAATCAGCTAAACAGACATCTTTCATCTAGACCTGAACCTGTGACGCTAAGCTCCTGTTTTCTGCCCACAGGTTTTGGCGGGAGAGAAGGACTGGACTCGCAGCACAGAGTTCAGGTGTAAAGAGCTGACATACACCGTGACAGGTCTGACCGAGGGAGCGGATTATTACATCCGTGTCATTGCTGTCAACGACGCCGGTCCTGGAGCTCCCGGTGTGACCGAACCTGCCACCGTTAAAGAGCCTCAAGGTACAGACAGGTTTATTGTTGGACTGAGTGCAAGACGCTGCTTTACCTCTATGTATTTTACTTGGGATTGTTCTTGGCATTAAAAAGGAGGATGTTGAGTGGTTTTCACTTCCTGCAGCTGCTTCACGATAAATGCTTCACAGACAAGAGAGTCCTTTATTGCTTTTACTGTGAAACAGCTGCAGGAAGTGTTATTACACGGAACATTTCTGCCTTTTTTGATGATGTGATTTAAGTACTTCATTTTGTCTTGCTATCTTCGTCCTTCAGAAACTCCCGCTGTGGACTTTGATACCTCTGTGAAGAACGGTGTCATGATCAAGGCCGGCGAGTCTCTGAAGCTTCCTGCTGTGGTGACTGGCCGACCCCATCCCGAAGTCAAATGGGCCAAAGACGAGGCTGAAATTGACAAGGAGCGGATGATTGTGGAGACAGAGGGCAAGAACAGCACTCTGTTCATCAAGAAGGCTGTGAGGTCGGATCACGGAAAGTACCAGATCTCTGGCACCAACAGCAGTGGGACCAAGACTGCAGAGACCAGAGTGGACGTGATGGGTCAGTTTTAAATTAATACACAACATCATCAAGGTTTCACTGTAAAAGCCTCTGACATAGCTAGGAAGACATTCAGAGTGAACTGGCTGGTATTTGTGTATTTATTCTTTTGTAATGCAGAAGAAAACAGGTTTGTTGTGATCTTCAGAAGTGCCACCAGTTTTATCTTAAGTTGATTTTAACACAACCAAGCTGAGGGCGTTAAAGCACTTGTTCATTACTTTTAATATTTCTGTTTACCAGATTTACGTTGGGACTTATTTTAAAAACTATCTTGCACAGTTGCACCACTGCAAAAATATTTATAACCCATCTAGTGAGATTGTTACTTTAGCTGACATTTTTACTGGCCTGTGCTTTGTAGACGTCCCTGGACCGGTGGTCGACCTGAAGACAGTGATGGTGACCAAGAAGAACATCACTCTCACCTGGTGTGACCCTGTGGACAATGGCGGCAGTGACATCATCGGCTACGAAGTGCTGAGGAAGGACGCAAAGATGAAACTCTTCCGCCAGCCCATCGAGACTGCGTCCTGCAAGTGTGACATCCAGGGTCTGCTGGTTGGCGAGGAGTACGACTTCAGGGTCATTGCCAGGAACAAGTACGGTGATGGAGCTCCATCCGACCTGGGACCCATCCTGGCCGAGGATCCCAAAGGTAAGTCCACAAAATCTAGAACCAGAGAGCCACATTAAATCCAGAAAGGGGTACAAATGTCAAAAGTCTGAAATATGGACTGAGAAATGTTGAAAGAATTGTTCCGTGTTGCAGGTACTCCATCTGCTCCTGAGAAACTGCATTACACTGACAGAAGCAAGGCCACCATCACCCTGGCCTGGCAGCCGCCTCGAACGGACGGCGGCAGCCCCATCAGAGGCTACTACGTGGAGAAGATGAGGTCGGATGGCACAGAGTTCGAAGTGGCAAACCGCACGATCTTCACCGAGTGCTGCGGGACCATCGAGAACCTGTCAGAGAACCAGGACTACCAGTTTCGTGTCAAAGCTGTGTCCGAGGTCGGGGATGGAGATCCCTCAAAGCCCATCAAAGCCAAGATCCAGGACGATGAAAGTATGAAACTCACTATTAAAACCTATTGTTTTGTCAGGCTGATCTGGTCCGAAATTAAAAGTTCAGATTGATGCAAGCAGCAGCCAAAGAGCCACAAACAACATGTTTATTTGTCCACAGTTGCTCCAGTTATCACTTTCCTAAAGTTCTTCAAGAACAGCGCCATCATTGTGAAGAAAGGTTCAGCCATCGACATCCCAGCGGAGGTGAAGGGACTTCCTCTGCCGACACTTGAATGGATTAAAGACGAGGTGGTGATGGAGAAGCCTGATGGAGAAAAGATGACGATGGAGACAGAGGAGGTGAGAAGTGCTTCACGTGCTCATGGGCGTATATGGATATGTTTGCTGTTCCATATGTACGATATGTTCTATACATGCAGCAGAACAACATGCCAGATTGGCATTTGTATCCTGTTTAACTTGTGGCCTGTGACTGTGTGACCCCATGTCTTTTCTTCTAGTTCAGGACAAACTTCACTTATTTGGCTCTAAGATTTGTTCAAGGAAGTTCTTTAAGCTGTTCTTTTAATTCCAATAATTTCTTTTTAAAGTTTCAAGAACATTGAAACTGAATTGTGCTATATAAATAAATAATTTGCTTTTTTCCTTCTCGTCTTGAGGTGAACCGAACAACTGTGACAACTAAGATTGCCATCGCAGAAACCATCAGGCAGGACAAGGGCAACTACAAGCTAGTGGCTGAAAACTGCTACGGCAGAGCTGAGCAGGTCATCAGAGTCGAGATACTTGGTAACAACAAGATTCATCATTTCACTCTTTGATGTCTAGCAGCTGCATATCTCTAAAAGGTTCAATCGTCTCTACATATTGAGCATTACATTAACCCAACCATGCCTTTTCAGATCGCCCTCTTCCTCCGAGGAACATTGTGGTCTCGGACATCAAGGCGGACTCGTGCTACCTCACCTGGGACGCCCCGGAGGACAACGGAGGCAGCGAGATCACCAACTACATCGTTGAACGCAGAGACGCCAGCAAGAAGAAGTCCGACTTCGATGTTCTGACCATCAACCTCATTGACAGGAGATACGGGGTGAGTTGGAAACCAAGCTGGGATTTATTCATGTTTAGAAACAAGCAAATCCTGGATCCACAGACAAGCGTGTAATTTAAAATACACAAAAAATTAAAGTTCAGTGAAAGAAAGATTAACGGATGTCCCTGTTCCGCTCCTTCAGGTCTACAAACTGAATTTGAACGGTATCTACCAGTTCAGGATCAAAGCTGAGAACAAGTACGGCGTCAGTGATGGTTGTGATTCAGAGAAAGTCCAGCTCAGGGATCCATTCGGCCTCCCTGGACCTCCACGCAACCCCAAAATCATTGGTGCTACAGCAACCACTATGACCCTGACCTGGGATCCTCCTCTGGACAACGGCGGCTCCACTATCCAGGGATACTGGCTGGAGAAGAGGGAGCGTGGCGCCGTGTACTGGGGCCGCGTCAACCGCGCTCCAGTCACCAAACCAGCAGTGAAGGGCCTGCAGTACACCGTACTCAGACTCATCGAAGGAACCGAGTACCAGTTCAGGATCGCAGCTTGCAATGCCGCAGGAGTCGGACCGCCCTGCGAGGCCTCAGAGTGCCGCTTCGCTACAGATCCGTGCAGTGAGTGTTAAATCTTGTACTGCCTGAAACCACCAGTCAGTCTGTGGAAATTTTGCATTTTGCACTTCTGGTCAATCAGATGTACTCGCTTTATACTCAGACCTTTACCTTAGAAAAGTGATCAACCGTGTGCAGTATCTTCCTTCAGAGTTATAATATCGCACATCGACAACTTTCTATTTACCTGAACTGATAAATATGTTTGAAAAGTAGTACCTTTTATTTCTTTGTGTGACTTCCACTTTCACACCTTAGGTTGAATAGACTCCAGGTTTAGTAATTACGTTTTTTTTTGGTTCTTAAGTCATTATCATTTTTATCATTTTAAAAGCCACTAAAGATGAAAGAGTCTTAATGTTGAAAGTGAAAACTAGTTATTGTATAATATAAAGACTGACCACCCCTCCTCCTCCTTCCCCCCAGATCCTCCCACCCCACCTGGATCCCCCGAGGTTAAAGACAAGACCAAGAGCAGCATCACGCTCACCTGGAGCCCGCCGGACCGGGATGGTGGCAGCCCCATCAAGGGTTACATCATCGAGGTCCATGAGGAGGGCTCTCCTGATTGGAGGAGGGTGAACCCCGCAGACAAGCTCCACCCCTCCACTGAAATCACCGTCCCCGACCTGAAGGAGGGCAAGAAGTGCAAGTTCAGGATCTACGCCGTGAATGCCGCCGGAAACTCTGAGCCTGCCAAGACGGCCGACATCCTGGTTCAGGACATCTTGAGTAAGAGGAACACAGCAGCCAGGCCTCACACCTACATCTTTAGTTCATTATAGAAGTTCATGCTCTGATTCACACTCTCCATGATAATTTAACAACATTTATGTATGTAGGGAAGAATCTGATTAGACAGCAGAAAACAGTTCAAATGAATTCTGATACCAGAAAATGTTGTGTAGTTTGTTCTCAGGTGCCTTTAAACAGATCTTGATCTCAGTGAATATGAATATTTAAATCAGAGCACAATGGTTTTGTTCTTCAGTTGAGCCGACAGTGACTCTAGACTTGAGCGCTCACGACCTGCTGAACTGCAGAGCGGGAACAGCCATCAGGATTCCCGCCACTGTCACTGGAAGACCCGTTCCCAAAGTCACCTGGACCTTCGATGGAACTGCAGAGACCGAGAAGAAGCAGGAACTCCACATATTACCCGTGGACTCGGAGGTCAGACCTCTGATTTTTACTGATTTTTATTTTATTATAACCTAGAATGTGATTTATTATTTTAGCTCTGAACAAAATTCCAATTATGCAAACAAGTGAAATATCGGAAATACAGTTTGAAAAGGATCCAAATGGATCCACAGGCATCTCTGTAGTGGTGAGATTAATGCAACTTACACAAAAATGTAGTCAAAATTTTGTTTCTGCCAGTTCTGTTGTCTGAATTCTGCCTTGATCGAGTCATCACCCAACAATGAGACTTTGAGCAGCTGGGTAGATCAAGACTGAAATATTTCAAATTGTGACTTCTGATGTCTCAGATCCACTCCACCGACACCACCTCAGTGGTCCTGATCCCGGAGAGCAAACTGAACCACAGTGGCCGATACATCATCAACGCAGAGAGCGCCGCCGGACACAAGGTGGTCAAAGTCAGAGTCAACGTGCTCGGTATGTAAAGCTTTGTCACGTGCATACAGTGAAAGGCTCCTGAGCTAAAACGATCAATGAAGAATGATAACTAGAAAGATTTGAAATGAAGACCTCACATTATCACTTACAATGTTTTGTTGAACCACAGACCTGCCTGGACCTCCCAGAGACCTGAAGGTCAGCGACGTGACGAGGGGAACCTGCCGACTCACCTGGAAACCTCCAGAGTGCGACGGAGGAGAGAGGGTGAAGAGCTACTTCATCGAGAGGAAGACAGTGGATGGCAAAGCCTGGACCAAGGTACAACCCCAGACCTGCAGCTTCCACAGCTTGTCTCTGCACGACGACTTTTGTGCAGTACGGTTATTATTGCTCACATGAGCTCCTTCTTCTAGGTGAACCCGGCCTGCGCTGCTCAGTCTCTGGTGGTCCCAGACCTGATCAACGGTCAGGAGTACCTGTTCCGCATCCGGGCTGAGAACCGCTTCGGGTTTGGTCCGTTCACAGAGACCATCCAGAGGACCAAAGCCAGAGATCCAATCCGTACGTCTACTCTCTTTTACTATCTGTTCTACTGTTTCCTTCTGGTTTTAGCTGCTGCAGCTCAGACTCAAAGCGTCATTACATTCAATCACTCTGACACAAGAACAACACATTTTAGGTTGGATAAAACTAACTCATATATCTCACATATTTTATTTATTACAAATGATGCCTGTTGTGTGCAGATCCTCCCGATCCTCCAACGAGGTTGAAGATCCAGAACGTGAAGAAGGGTACAGTGACTTTGACCTGGAAGGCTCCAAAGAACGACGGCGGTTCACCCGTCACACACTACAGTGTCGACCTGCTCTGCTGGGATGCCAGCGGCACCCAGAAGGAGTCCTGGAGGAGGTAACCGAGAGGTCTACATGGGTCCACTTGGTTCCTACTAACTGAGACCTGAGTCAGGCCAGGTCCAAATTATATTTATCTCAATCAGGTCAAGTGGACTATTCTGGTCTGCTGCCAGAGTTGGTGTGCTCTTTCTGTTTGGGTCCAGGCCAGTTGGGATCAGGTCTACTTATTCTTGGGTCCATTTTGGACTGTGCCTTTACAGTTGGCCATTCTCTGAAATGTTGGTCTCATTTCTATAATTTGACCACATTTTCATGCAGTGAAATTCTCATGTGGAAAGAAGCATCTAGTCTCCTCCCGACTGTCTACATTTTAATTTTGTGACCACAAAACATAAAAGAATATGCGAAACACAAAGTGGAAACAAATCGTTTCTTCCGATCGTGTACTGACTGTCGGTTGTTCAAGGTGCTAGGATGTTGATGTGTGCTCCCTCGTGGGAATTCATTATTGTTCTTCGGTTGTTTGTGTCATTCTGTGTTTATTTGATGTGTGTTTTATTCAAAGTCTTCTAAAACATTTTCTGGACTGAGCTTTTGTTTTGTTAAATGTTACCGGCAGCTAAACTGACTTTGCTGTGACCTTCAGGTGTAACAGGAGAGACGTGGACACCACCAGCTTCAAGGTGGAGGACCTGACGGAGGGAGACGAGTACGAGTTCAGAGTGGTGGCGTACAACGATGCTGGAGCCAGCCGACCTTCATCCACGGCCGGACCCATTGTCATCCAGGACCAGACATGTAAGACAAGACCAGGAGTTCATAACTGCACTCAGAAAACATACAGACAATGTTTTACCTCACATTTCATCCATTTCTGTAGGTTGGGATTAAAGTTCTTGATGCGTTAAAAGCTTGAAAGACAGAATAATCTTAAATCTTCAAAAGTGAGGGAGCAACTTAGAAAGAACTGTCATAATCTAATTTTGTGCCGCAGGCGCGCCATCCATCGACCTAAAGGAGTTCATGGAAGTTGAGCAGGGTTCTGACATCAGCATTGTGGCCAAGATCCGTGGTTGTCCGTTCCCAACGCTCACCTGGTACAAGGCGCCGCCCCACAAGTCGGACAACAAGGTGGAGGTTCAGTACGACCAACACATCAACAAGATCGTGTCCGACGACAGCTGCACGCTGCTTATCCAGCAGGGCAAACGTCCCGACACCGGCCTGTACACACTGGTGGCGTCCAACAGCCTCGGCAAAGCCTCCAAGGAGATGAGGCTCAACGTGCTCGGTAGAACAAACGCAGTGCTGCTTTACTGACAAAACAGATTGTTGATGTTGATTTGTGATTGCAAACATTCATCTTTCATTGTCTTTATTTTCACCTCTTACTACTAGTTATTAGTACTGCTCATTTGTATTTTTATTTGTTCTTTATTAGCTGTTTCCGTTGTTTGACCCTGAAAGTCTTTTTTTCAAACCAAAATATGCAGCAGTAACACTGACGTAACGACGACTACAACATAAAACAGACATCAAAATCACAATCAAACAAGCTTCTAAGAAATTTGCAAATCAGAATCAGTAAACACGACCTGAGAGCTGTTCCAGCCATAGATCGACTGACAGGTGATGTTCACCTGGATGGTCATCTAAACTTGATGTTATGTCTGTTTCAGGCCGACCTGGTCCTCCCTCCGCTCCAATTAAGTTTGAGGAGATTGGAGCCGAAAGGATCACACTGTCCTGGCTGCCGCCGAAGGACGACGGTGGCTCCAAAGTCACAAACTATGTCATCTGGAGGCGCGTGGCCACCAGAAAATCCTGGGTGCCTGTCACCAGCGAGCCCAAAGACCGCATCTGGACCGTGGAGAACCTGATGACGGGACACGAGTATGTGTTCCGCGTCATGGCCCAGAACAAGTACGGAGTCGGAGAGCCGCTGGACAGTGAGCCCGAGGTTGCCCGAGACCTCTACAGTGAGTCAAAAGTTTAAATAATGGAGTAACACATACAATATTAAGTATTTGAGTTTGTATACTGATCGTATCATATTGATCAATCTGCTCTCTCGATCTTTATAACAAAGGTTTTGTTTCAGAGCATTATCACACACCAACGCAACTTCCTTGTATATAGAAACCTACTGAGGTGCAATAACAGAGTTTAGAGTAAGAAACCGCAGCAGGAGCTTCAAATCAAGCCATTAAAGATCAATTCAGATTTTAAAAAAGGTGATTGAAACAGAAAAATGTTCAGGATTGTAACAGTAATCACACACTGATACATTTTATTAATGTAAATGATTCACATGCATTTATGTATACAGTTTGCATATATTCAACCAGGAAAGACATTTAAAATCATAATTTCACACTTTTACAAACTTCATATTAGAGGATCCTGAACATCACAGATGTATAAACTCACATAGTATCAAACTAAAGATCACAAACTAGAAATCAGCAGTAGTTTACAAATATATACAATTTAATACACAATATGTTATAACATTTTAAATAACTATACAGAAGATGAAGAAATAGTAAGAGGCGGTAATACAACAGTACCACTACTGCAGGTATACAGCCATAAATATGAATAATAAATGCAATATACATGATCAAATATCAAAGTATATAAATCATTTTTATTAATCCAGCTAATTTAACATTTGACAAAAGAAAATCAAGATATCATTGATGCAAAAATCCACTTGAGCGCATTGATTTTTAACATTGGTCACAATGAACTGATATAACCAGAATACTGAGGTGTAAACACTAGAAAAGTCTCGACCGTTATCAGATTTATTTTCTCATGTCATTTATTACTGATTTACTGAATTGTATAGATAATGTATTTTAATCCTGTAACCATGACTCCTTTCCACAGCCATCCCTGGTCAGTGCGAGAAGCCGACAGTCACTAACGTCACCATGGACTCCATGACCATTAACTGGGAGGAGCCTGAGGATGACGGCGGCAACCCGATCACCGGCTACTGGCTGGAACGAAAAGAGACAACGGGCAAACGCTGGACCCGCGTCACCCGTGACCCCATCCGTCCCATGGGCCTGGGCGAGTCGTTCACAGTGAGCGGACTCATCGAGGGCTCACAGTACCTGTTTAGAGTCTCTGCCATCAATGCAGCGGGACCCGGACCCGTCAGTCCCACCACAGACCCCATCTTCGCCAGAGACCCCATCTGTAAGAGTTGTATACTAAATTCGCACAATTTTATGTTTTAAATGCACAGAGCAGGATGTTAACCACTTGTCTATCTCCTCCTATAGCCCCGCCCTCTCCTCCAACCCCAAAAGTTTTGGATTGGACAAAGTCCACAGTGGACCTGGAGTGGATACCACCTCTGAAGGACGGAGGCTCCAAGATTCTTGGCTACTGGGTGGAGTACAAGGAGGAGGGCACCGAGGCCTGGGTCAAGGTGAAAGAAAATCAGCCACCACATTTTTATATTGTCACTCATCCAGAGACATGACTTGGTTTTAGAGATCGATAAATGTGATCTTAGAAACTCCATGTTTGTGTTTTTCAGGCCAAGGAGATCGCAATCCGCGGCACCCAGTTGGTGATCACCGGTCTGAAGACTGGCGGTCAGTACAAGTTCAGAGTGATCGCCTTCAATGCTGCCGGTAACGGTGAGCCAGGGGAAGTCCCAGAGGTGCTTGAGGTCAACGAAAGAACCAGTGAGGACCTTTAAGCCTTTAATGATGCATTTATGCAGTTGGGTTCGATCAAGCAGACTGTAACACTGAGTTTCTTTCCCCCCAGTTGCTCCTGAGGTCGACCTGGACGCATCGGTGAAGGAGAGGATGGTGGTCCACGCCGGTGGTGTGATCCGTATCATCGCCTATGTGTCGGGCCAACCGTCCCCAGAGGTCACCTGGAGCAGAGATGGAGCTGCACTGCCTCCTGAGGCTAAAGTGGAGACGACAGCCATCAGCTCGTCTCTAGTGATCAAACCCTGCACCAGAAGGCACCTTGGTGTCTACACGCTGACTGCCAAGAATGCTGGAGGGGAGAAGAAGAAGAACATCACCGTGGAAGTTCTGGGTAAAATACTGTTTTCATGTCAAAATGAGACAGCATCCTCATCATACTCATCAGTATTTATTTATTGAATAAAATTGAAACCTGATTGTCCCCTTCATCAGACGTTCCTGGGCCCATCGGCATTCCCTTCACCGCAGAGAACCTGAGCAGCGACTCCTGCAAGCTAAACTGGTTCTTCCCCGAGAACGACGGTGGCTCTCCCATCAGTAACTACATTGTTGAAAAGCGTGAGGCCGAGCGTAAGGCCTGGACCTCGCTGTCCTTCACCGCCAGCAGACAGAACGCCGTGGCTCATGGCCTCACCACCGGAAAGTCCTACTTCTTCAGAGTGGCCGCCGAGAACGCCATTGGAATCGGACCCTTCATGGAGACCGCAGCTGAGGTCATCGTCAAGGAACCAATCAGTGAGTTTAGATAAATAACAAAAATTTTATGTGGCCCTAATCTATATTCAAATTTTTTTGTTGTCATCAAAAAACAGACTTAAAACTGAACCAAAAATGACGCTAAAACCCACAAATCATTTTCCATCTTCAAATATAAAGAACCATCTCTGTGTTTGTGCTCCCTTCAGGTGTGCCTGATCGCCCCGAGGACCTCGAGATCACCAAGGTCACCAAGGATTTGATCAGCATCACCTGGAAGGCGCCCAAGTTTGACGGTGGTTCAGAGATCACAATGTACATCCTGGAGGCACGTATGATCGGCAAAGACAAGTTCACCAGAGTGACGAAAGAGAAGCTGATGGAGAGGAAATACACCTATGATGGCCTGAGAGAGGGCGACACCTACGAGTTCAGGGTCATCGCTGTCAATGAGGTTGGACCCAGCAAGCCATCGTTCTGCACCAAACCAATCACCTGCAGGGATGAACTAGGTGAGGACTTAATGGCTGTTTTGTATGTTTTAATCAGTTTTTAAATTGATTAGGAGCAATTGATTTCAGTTCATATCTGATGGAAATCTATGATAATTTCTCTACAACTTTCAGAGACTTGAAATGTTGCTGTTCAATTTAAAACAAACCACTATCATGAGCAAAAATTCAAAGCAATTCAAAGGTAGATAAAAAACACCAAGCAAATCACTGATTTTGATGAGGAATTGAAGGGGACCTAACATAGACCCCTGTGGGACACCACAAGTATTTTGCACCATATCAGGCCTGACTCCACAAGTCTCTTTCTGCATCATTTCTTCCTCACATTGAGAAAAAAATTGGAAAATATAAAAACATCAAGAGAATCCCCAGTGTATAACTTCTTCTTACTGTCTTCATCTGCTGTTCTTACAGAGCCGCCAACCATCGAACTGGACTTCCGTGATAAGATCATCGTCCGTGTGGGCGAGAGCTGCCTGCTGCAGGGCCGCTACACTGGCAAACCTTCTCCGTCCATTGTGTGGTACCGAGACGATGACGAGTTGAAGGCTGACAAACACATCATGTTCAAGAACACACTGACCACCATGTCGCTCGGCCTGATTAAGGCAAAGCGTGAGCACAGCGGCAGATACGTGGTGGTGGTGGAGAACAGTACTGGATCCAGGAAGGGAGTCTGCAACATCACAGTTGTCGGTATGTAGTTGGAACTCATGGAAAACATTGGAGCTGATACAAGCTAGTATCATCAGCAAAAAGTTATTGACATTTAGATGAAGATGCAGCAACTAAATCATTGAATAGAAGGGGTTAAGGAGTAGACCCACGGGACACTACAAGTAACTAGTGTCATATCATGTCTATCCGCTAACATTTACAAGCTGAAGTAGACTGATACCTCCAAGTCAAAGCTTTCAGCTGTCGCTGAATTTCTCTTGAAATTTAAAAACAGTGCTGTTAAAAAATACTAATAATAATATAAATTAATGCAATATAAATTGCAAAATATAAAAAAGTTTTTTCAGTGAAAGACCTACCCCAGTAGTAATGTAAACAGGTGAAGATGCAGTAACTAAATCATTAATTGAAATGAGGAATAGAAGGGGCCAAGTGTAGAATCCTGTGGAACACCACAAATAATGAAGTGCCCTCCATTTACATTTACAAATTGTTTGTGGCTAAATCAGTGGCTGAAAACTCAAAGTCAAAGTTGCAAAACTACAAGCTCTTCTGAATAATGCATGGATCGGTTAATGAAAACATCACAGATTCCTTATTTATAGACCTTTTTCAGACTGTCATTGTTTCTTTCTGCCCTGCAGACCGTCCAACGCCACCTGTTGGTCCAGTGGTGTTTGATGAGGTGCACAGGGAATACATGGTCATCTCCTGGAAACCTCCTCTGGACAGCGGTGGAATCGACGTCTCCAACTACATCATTGAGAAGAGAGACACCAACAGAGACATCTGGACAACGGTGACGTCAGCCACTACCAAGACCACATGCAAGGTGGGTCCAAATGGTTTGTCCAACATCCAGTGAGCTCTTGTTTTATTTCAAAAACAAGGAACTTTTTGAAGTTAAGAGATGTTCACGTTTTTTTTCTCTTAGATCCCGAAGCTAACAGAGGGCAGGGAGTACATCATGAGGATCTCTGCCGAGAACATGTACGGCATCAGTGACCCTCTGGAGTCCGAGGAGATGAGAGCCAAAGATCTCTTCAGTATGTTCTGTTCACATCCTGCACACACACTTATTATGTTATCATGCAAACAAATCGTCAGTCATTTAACCCTCTTCACCTGAGGAATATATTTTATTTTATTTTAAATGTTAGTGTTACAAACTTCCCCTGATAGGGGGGAATCTTGCATACAAGATCACACAAAATAATGAAAATGAAAATGTTTGAACATTTTTGTACAGTACCTTATATGGGTCCCCAAGTTGTTTCTTACCATATTTTCATGTGTTGTTGTAAGATTGTGGCACTCAGGAAAGTTTCAGCGGTAGAAAACAACAAATTCCTGAGATAATCTTGAATATGTGCAGAAGTCAGTGATGGAATACAGTTTTTTAAATCAATAGCAAATGTGGGGGAAAAAAATCAGAGACCACAAACATCACACTTGACAGCGAGATATTCATTTTATTTATTTTATTTACAGATCAGAAACTTTTTAATTAACTGATTAACTGATTAACTGAAGAGTTCTGATCTAGAGAATAGAATCAATATTTGCCCAAATAAAAATAAAAGCATTTCAGTGCAGTGTAGATACTACATCCTTCTATAATGTTTTTTTTTTCATTAGAAACGGACCCTAAAAAGATCCCTGATAACCCAGTTTTTCTTCTGCTGTCCTCCTGCAGGAGTCCCAGAGGCCCCTGAGATGCCAACAGTCAGGGAAGTGTACGCCACCAATGTTCTGGTGCTGTGGAACCGACCTCGTGACGGTGGAAAGCCCATTACCAACTACATCCTGGAAAAGAAGGAGCCCGCAGCCAAGAGGTGGTCCAGAGCCACCAGAGAGCCGCTGTACCCAGCCACTCTGTACCGAGTCCAGGACCTGGTGGAGGGCTGCGAGTACGAGTTCAGGGTGATGGCTGAGAATGAGCTGGGAACTGGAGACCCCAGTATCCCGTCCAAACCCATCCTTGCCAAAGATCCCATCGGTCAGTGCGACAGAAACTCATTGAAAATATATCTATTATAATATATCTTTTTATTGAATTTATCTTGCATTCTATAGTCTAGTGTTTAGTTAAAATTAATTAGCATTTTATCAAGCATTTTCTATTATTATTTTGTATTAGTATTATCTTTTATTATGTGATGACTATATAACTTCATTAGTAACCATATTGACATAGCTCATTAGGTTGAGTAATCATTTTTATGGTCAAGTGGGTTTCTCAGAATTTACAATTGCAGTACATAACAAATATTAAAACTGTGTTGATGTCTGGTTGTCAAAGTAGGCAACGTTTGAACTGCTGCAAACCAGTGCAGATATTATATATTATAACACTCAAAAATCCTGCTCCAGTGCTGTGTCACTGTACACATTCTTACACAAAAATACTACTGAACTATAATACTAAGCTAAAAAACATTTTATGAGTGTGCCTGTCTTTTATACCAGGGTTAAGCTAGGTTGCCATGTTTGATTTTCTTTTTTAATGCCAATACAGTTTACAGTCTTTTCTAATATATATACTCCTTGCAGTGCGTCCCAGTCCTCCAGTGACCCCTGAGGCTTACGATAAGACCAAGGACTCCGTCAGCCTGAAGTGGAAGTTGCCCCGCCATGATGGAAAGGGCAGAATCTTTGGCTATCTTGTTGAGTACCAGAAGCCTGGCGCTGTGGAGTGGACTCAAGCCAACCAGACTCCAGAGGAGTGCCCTGACCTCCACTACGTGGTAACAGGCTTGACCGATGGACAGGAGTATGCCTTCAGGATCTTCACCGTCAACGCTGCTGGAAAATCTGACCCTTCCTATGTCAAACAGAACATCAAAGTCCACGACAGACTCGGTAAGGGGTTTAGATATAAACTGTGGGTTTTTATCATTATACAACATTTAACATTAAATATCCTTAAAACTGGTAAATAACTACATAATTTTTATTTTGAATATGACATATTCTAGCACACATTCAAGCTACTGTATGCACTTGAGTCTAGGGCAGGGGTCGGCAACCTTTAACACCCAAAGAGCCATTTGGACCCGGTTTCCACGGAAAAGAAAACCGAGCCGCAAATACTTTTTGACATCTAAAATGAAGATAACACTGTATATACTGTTTTGTTTACCTTTACGCTTTGTATAAACAACTGTGGTGTGTTGCTTATGAAATCCATGAAGTGCTACAGAGAAAATTACATTTTATTTATGTAATGAACACATTTTGAACATTTTGAACTCTTAAAAAAATAATAAAAAATAAAAAAAACACGCCGAGTTGAAGGTCTCTTTCAAATGAATTAAAAAGCTGAACTTAAATTATCCATGTAGCAAACAAAAAATGCCACGAGTCGTCATCCTTATATCGCATTTGGGCTTTCAGGGCTGTACGAAGTCACTTTCATCTTTACGCAGGACTGTAAGCTGTCGTCTGAGAGACGTGAGCGGTGTTTGTTTTTGACATAGTTCATGGTGGAGAATAGCTGCTCACATACCTATGTATGTAGTATACACTTCAACTAAATACTTATAATAATAATAATTTATTTTCCCAAGCCACGCGGAGCCGCAGTACAAGGATGAAAGAGCCGCGGGTTGCCGACCCCTGGTCTAGGGCTTCAAGAAATGTTTTCCAAAAAAAAACTTAAAACTGATTACACTTACTTTACTTACATTTGTGCTTTTTGCAAAATTTGAAATACATGATGTAATTGCATTTCAGTGCAGATAGTGGTGTCTGGAAAACCTCTAAAATTATTTTTATTGACTAGCTAGTTAGAAATCTGGTTGCTAACATAA
This sequence comes from Nannoperca obscura, assembly GCA_036024295.1. Lineage (NCBI taxonomy): Eukaryota > Metazoa > Chordata > Actinopteri > Centrarchiformes > Percichthyidae > Nannoperca > Nannoperca obscura. The sequence goes on from JAVQJL010034509.1 coordinate 16,698, forward strand.
TGTCACCAAATCTGTTTATTTTAAGTGTTATTTTAAATTAAATGACTGCCGAGTTTTCACAGTATCTATTAAAATAGTTTAGTAATCATTTACTGTAAAAAAAATAAAATAAATTGTTTTCACAAAACGTAAAAACATTTCCAGTATGAGTTTTAGTTTTGACCAGTGTATGCATTACACTTTCTATATATACTTTATTCAGTAAATATATTCCCATTTCCCTCCACAGAGGAGCCAGAATTGCTGCTGGATGCCAACATGGCACGCGACCACCTGGCCATGCTGGGCACTGACATCTCCTTGAGTGCCACCATTAAGGGTGTACCAACGCCCACTGTCAGCTGGAAGAAGAATGACGGTGACGTTCCTTCTCACGTCACTGTTGCTGTCACTGCAACCGCCAGCAAAGTCTTCATTCCCAAGTCTGTCCGCGCAGACTCCGGCAGCTACACCATCACTGTGGAGAATGCTGCTGGAAAAAAATCAGCAACCGTTACAGTGCTTGTGCTGAGTAAGTGAACCACCCACCGACACAACTATGGGATTTGCTTAGTCTTGAATAATTAGTTTTGCCCCTCGAGAAAAACCAAATACTCGAGGGGTGCGGCTACATGGCAGTCCCATCACTCGCTCACATCGCTCCCCCAGTTACATGTGTATGGTCCTGTGTGTGTGTGTGTGTGACACCAATGTTCTTATATTCTTTCTTCTATTGTTTCCATTAGACAAGCCTTCTCCTCCCAGAGACCTGGTGGTCTCTGAGGTGACCAGCGAGTCTGCCTACCTGACATGGAAAGCTCCCGAGGACAATGGCGGTGCCGTCATCTCCCACTACATTGTGGAGAAGAAGGATGTGGCCACAGAGCAGTGGGTGCCCGTCTCTGCAGCCAATAAGAAGCTGAGTCTTATGGCCATGTATCTGATGGAAGGAATCCAGTACCTGTTCAGGGTTGCTGCTGAAAACCAGTTTGGCAAAAGTGACTATGTGATGACTAAGACACCTATCAAGGCTATTGATCCTCTCTGTGAGTAAAAATCTAAATTATGTTATGTTGTCTAATTTTACATTGAAAAGTAATAATAATAATAATAATCTGTCCACAGACACAGGACACTGAGATGAAAAAAGGCATGTTTTAGGCAAAGTTTGTCCCCACTGCCATGGCAGTTCTTAACATCATAAGTCACTAATTACAATAACACACATTGTATTCTGTAAAGTATTTATGTTGTGTGTAAATGTATCTATGTTCTTGAGGCTCTCATAATGCATTTTCTGAAAACTAATTTCTCCATTGGGAGCGATACAATTAATTTATCTATCTAAATAGTGGCATTTCCACATCCTGAAGGCTCCACTCTTATTGGCTATCGACAGTGTTATTTACAGCTGTTTCTGATCTTCCAAATAATATCGTTGCTTTGTTTCTTTCCAACATTGTTATGAAAAAAACTTCTTACAACAAAATAACAACTCAGACAAAAAATTCTGGGAACAGAAACAATGTTGAATGTCAGTGATCAACAGTTTGTCAATAGTTCTACACCGTCTCATCTCTGAACAATGTCCATAATTGATCAGCAATAATCCACAAGTAATTGCTCTTTCCTGGACACCTTTCAGATCCTCCTGGACCACCCAAGAACCTGCACCACACTGATGCAGACAAGACTGAGGTGTGGTTGGCATGGGAGTGGCCCGACCGCACCGGTGGAAGTGAAATCACCGGCTTCATTGTAGAGCGCCAGGAAGATGGCCAGACTGATTGGGTCACGTTCAAGACTGTCAGCAACAACCACGCCCATGTCACTGGTCTGGAGGAGGGCAAGACTTACCGCTTCAGAGTCAAGTCTCAGAATGCCATTGGCGTGAGTCGTCCTGACACCACCGTCCCCATCACCTGCCAGGAAAAGACATGTAAGAATCATGATTCTTGTGAAGTTGTTTCTTATTGCAAATGTTTCTGTTTAATTAACATATTTTTTTGTTCCAAATCATAACAGAAGTTATCTCAGAGCACTTTTTATATAATGGATGTCTAGACCATACTATTATTTAGACCCAACAATCCCAACCATGAGCAAGCACAAGGCAACAGTGGCAAGGAAACAGGCAAAAACCTCAAGCAGAACCAGAACCAGGCTCTGGGTGGATGGTCATCTACCTCCACCAGTTGAGAGAGAAAGAGAGAGGGAAAGAGAGAGAAACTGCACTAGATAGATCATGTTGGTGCATCAGTACAGTGACAGCTAGAGTTTTTTCCTCCTTTATAGTTACAGTTCTGAAAACATCCTGATATTGTGCTGTTTCGTTCTCTTTCAGTGCCACCAACTATTGAGGTTGATGTGAAGCTTATTGAGGGGCTTATTGTCAAAGCTGGCAGTACTATTGTCCTTCCAGCCAAGATGACAGGCATCCCCATTCCCACTGCCAAATGGATGACCGATGGTAAGGAGATCACATCTGAGGGCCGCCATCACATTGAGTCTGCTGAATCCTCCACCATCCTCAGTATCCCTGAGTGCCAGAGAGTAGACACCGGAGAGTACACCCTCACTGTGGCCAATCCTGCAGGCAGCAAGACCGTTGCCCTACATGTCACCGTGCTGGATCTTCCAGGTCCACCCATTGGACCCATCAACATCTTGGAGGTCACTCCTGATTACATGATGATCCAATGGAGGGCACCCAAGGATGATGGTGGCACGCCCATCACCAACTACGTGGTGGAAAAGAAGGATGTAAAGAAACCCTGGGAGCCCTGGTCTGTCGTTAGCTCCAGTGGCACCAGCACTAAGGCCAAGGTGTCCAGGCTGGAGAAGGGCCGTGAGTACATCGTCCGTGTCCGTGCAGAGAACAAGATTGGCATTGGCGCAGGGCTTGAGAGTCCTCCCACCATTGCCAAGCACATGTTCAATCCTCCTGGTCCACCAGGGCTGCCAGAGTGCTCTGACATCACAGAGAATGCTGTAACAGTGGAATGGACCCTGCCTGACTATGATGGAGGCAGCCCCATTAGTGGATATGTGATTGAACGCAGAGAAATGACAGGAAAGTGGATCCGTGTTAACAAAACTCCTGTGCTGGACCTCAGATACAGAGTCTCAGGCCTGTTTGAAGGCAACAGCTATGAGTTCAGAGTGTTTGCTGAGAACATTGCTGGTATCAGCGAGCCATCTCCCACCTCTGACCCCATCAAGGCAACTCGTGCCATCACTAAACCCGGACCCCCTGGAAATCCTAAGCTGAAGGACTGGAGCAAGTCCTATGCTGACATCTGCTGGATCAAGCCTACAAGAGATGGAGGCAGTCCCATCCTGGGCTATGTGGTTGAGGTTCAGAAGTCAGGAACTGCCCAGTGGAACAGAATCAACAAGGACCTCATCAAGATATGTGCCTACAGAGTGCCAGGCCTAATTGAAGGAATGGAGTACAGATTTCGCATCAGAGCAAACAACAAGGTTGGAGATAGTGAACCCAGGGAGCTGGCTGAAACTGTCTTAGCAAAGGACATCCTAGTGCCCCCAGAGGTTGTTGTTGACGTGTCCTGCCGTGACTCTCTGACTGTCAGGGCAGGTCAGATCATAAGTTTGATCACCAGGGTGAAGGGCAGACCAGACCCAGAGATCATATGGACCAAGGATGCCAGAGCTTTGTCCCGGGACAAACGCACTGAGATTAACAGCAACTACCCTCTGTGTGAACTGGTCATCAATGATGCAGTCAGGTCAGACTATGGTAAATATGCCATTGTTGCCAAGAACAGTAGTGGACAGGCACAGGCCACTATTCTTGTCAATGTCCTGGACACACCAGGTGCTTGTCAGAACCTGAAAGTGGCCTACGTGACCAAGAACTCCTGCATGGTGTCCTGGGAGAATCCTGAGGACAACGGAGGCACTGAGATCACTCAGTATATTATTGAGAGCCGTCAGCCTAGCCAGAGAGGATGGACGGTTGTCTCCAATGACTGCACCAAGCGCCTGATAAAGGCACCTCTTTCTGAGGGTTGCGAGTACTTCTTCCGTGTCAGTGCAGAAAACAAGATTGGCGCTGGTCCATCCACTGAGACAAAAACACCTGTGCTGGCAGTTGATCCCATTGAGAAGCCTGGTGAACCCACTGACTTCCACATTTCTGAGATTGGTAAAACCTTCTGCTTCCTCAAGTGGAAGAAGCCAGACTACGATGGTGGTAGCCGTAACCTGGCTTATCACGTTGAGAAGAAGCCAAAGGAGGCTGAGGAGTGGGAGAGGCTTCACAAGGGTGCCATCAAGGAGACTTATTTCATGGCTGACAGGTGCATTGAAAACCAGATCTACCAATTCAGAGTTCAGACTAAGAATGAGGGAGGTGAAAGCAACTGGGTGACTACAGCTGAAGTCCTGGTTAAGGAACAGCTTGTGGAGCCTGAAATCAAGATTTCACTGGATGGAACACTCGTAGTCAAGGCAGGAGACTCCATTCCTATCGAGGCAAAGGTGAAGGGCAAACCCCAACCTGATATCAAATGGACCAAAGATGAGAGCACAGAGGAGATAAAGAAGAGCCCCAGGCTTCAGATTGAAACTGGTGCTGACTTCTCAAAGCTGCTTATTACCGGCGCCAGGCGCACTGACAGTGGCAAGTATGTTGTTGCTGCCTCCAACAATGCAGGAAGCTGCTCTGCTCATGCTAAGGTCAATGTACTGGATAGACCCGGCCCTATCAGGGATCTCCAAGTGTCTGGTATCACCACTGACAGGTGCCATCTGGCCTGGGAAGTTCCAGCAGATGATGGCGGCTGTGATATCTACAACTACATTATTGAGAAATGTGAGACCAAGAGGGGAGTCTGGTCAGTCCACTCCAATGCTGTCATCACCAATAAAGCTAAAGTCACCCGTCTTATTGAGGGTAATGAGTATATCTTCAGAGTCCGTGCTGAGAATAAGATGGGTCCTGGCCCTGCTGTACAGAGTGAGGCCATTGTTGCTGGCACCCAGTTCAGTGTACCCGACGCTCCTGAGGCACCAGAGGTCACCAAGATTGCCAAGGAGGAAATGACTGTGCAGTGGCCAGAGCCCGAGAAAGATGGTGGAAAGCCAATCACAGGTTATCTGTTGGAGAAGAGGGAAGAGCATGCCGTTAGGTGGTCTCCTGTCAACAAGGATCCAGTCCCTGGAACTCGTTTCACAGTTACTGGACTGCTGCCCCTCCATGACTATCAGTACAGAGTAAAGGCTGTCAATGAAATTGGCATTGGCAGCCCAAGCAAGCCTTCACGTGCCATCACTGCCAAGGACACAGTTGGTATGTAACCAATAATAATGTTTTCATTGTGTTTATTATCTATTTGTTAAAAAAATTTGTTAATGGAGAGGTTACTATAGAAATCATCTTCACACACCCCTATGTCTTATTACAGAGCCTCCTGCACCTCCTACCAACTTGAAGGTCCTGGATAGCACCAAGTCCACCGTCACTCTGGGATGGACCAAGCCTGTATCAGATGGTGGAGCTCCCATCATTGGCTACGTTGTGGAGATGAGGGCGCAGGGAAGCGCCAAGAAAGGAGACGATGGTTGGAAGAGGTGCAATGTGGCGGCTCAGCTGATTGTGTGCGAGTTCACAGTCACAAGTCTAGATGAAACACTTGTGTATGAATTCAGAGTGTCGGCTCAGAACCAGGTGGGCATGAGCCTGCCCTGCAACTTGGAGAGTGGTGTGATCCCCAGGGAGATTCTAGGTGAGGACTTCATTGAGTTTTAGTTCCTTTTATACTAACTAGATGACTTCACAGTAGTCCCACATGACAACATGGGATAGAACCTAGGGATAAACATTAACATGTGATTGTCTTGAAAGATCAAGCTGACACTTGCACTGGCACTGTTCCTTCTAACAGAGGCACCAGAGATCGACTTGGACGCTGACCTGAAGCAGGGACTGACGGTGAGAGCTGGCTGTCCCATCAGACTGTGTGCCACCATAAGAGGTAGACCACCTCCTAAGGTCACTTGGAGGAGGATGGGCATCGACAACGTGGTCAGGAAGGGAAAAGTTGATATCATTGACACCATGACCTTCCTGGTCATCCCTGACAGCACCCGTGATGACTCTGGCAAATACTGCCTGACTGTACAGAGTGCTGCTGGAGAGAAGGCTGTGTTTGTCAATGTTAAGGTTCTGGGTAAGTCATGGTTTACTTTTAATAATGTATAAAAGTTTAACTTAGTTGCAGTCAACAATCACAAAAGTGTGTGGACCCCCATCAAAATGCCATCTTTCAGGTGAATCCAAAAAAAAAAACTAAATCCAAATGTCATAATCTAATTTTCTGACAGACACTCCTGGACCTGTAATGAATCTGGAGGCTACCGACATCAAACAGACATCAGCCATGCTCTCCTGGAGTCCTCCAGATATTGATGGTGGCAGCGAGGTCACTCACTACATTGTTGAGAAGCGCGAGATCGACCGCAAGACTTGGGCAACTGTCAAGACCGAAGTTCAGAAGGATAAAATTCCCTTCAAAGTCAGCGGTCTGATGCCGGGCACCGAATACTACTTTAGAGTCATTGCTGTCAATGAGTACGGTTCTGGGGTTCCCAGAGTGTCACCCACTTCCTACCTGGCTTCTGATCCTGTCAGTACGTATAATCTCTTAAGCACACAATGTGACACCAGAACTAAGAGCTCACTCACAGCTTAAAGTTGTTAATTAGTTAATTTCATTAGAAATACTAATACTTAGAAATACTTAATACCTAATTCTTTTTCAGGCAAGCCGGATCCTTGTGAGAAGATCGAGGTTCTGGAGATCACTAAGAACAGTGCCACAGTCGGCTGGGTGAAGCCCGCAAGGGATGGGGGTGCCAAGATTGATGGTTACATAATTGAATACATTGAGGTCAAACCTCCTCCAGAGCCTTCAGCATCGGTGGAGGTTTGTCATGTGATCAAACTAATTCTTCTCTGACTGCTTCAATCAGTTGTTGTTAAAAAGTATTATCATAAACAATCATTCATCTAAATCCCTCAATTTGCCACAGGTTCCAGAGGGAGAGGCAGCTCCTCCACCACCTCCACCCCCTCCAGTGGAAGAGGAGGAAGAGGCAGAACCTGAAAAGGAAGTCTGGAATGCTTACACTACAGTGAAAGGTTTGACAATCAGCATCAGCGGCCTGAAGGAGGGCAAGAGGTATAAATTCAGAGTGGCTGCCAAGAACATCATGGGCATGAGCTCGTTCACCGAGACCAGGCAGCCGGTCGAGATCAAGGAACAGATGTGTAAGTTGTTACATCAGGTTAATAATTAGAAGCTAAGTCTTTAGCTATTATCCCATGACAGGCCAACAGTTAAATTATCTTATGTTCGGTTATCTTGTGATCTGGACTTAATTGTTGCATTCTAGAAATAACAAATATTTGTGCTAATAGTAACACGTAGTACAGTAAGATCCAAGGAAAACACTAAACAAGACCATTTGTTATCTCAAGGCTGCTCTCAGCTTCCCTCAATAATCTCTCTAATCTAATGAGTCAATTCGCATGTCCCCTTCCGCAGTGGAGCCAAAGATTGTCATGCCAGAGACAGTGAGTGCCAAAGCCGGAGCCAAGCTTAGAGTGGAGGCGCTGGTTTCTGGAAAACCTGCCCCAATCTGCAAATGGCTGCGTGGTGAAGATGCAGTGGTCTCGTCCAGCCGTCTGGCTGTGCACCAGTCTGGCAATCTGTGTGTCCTGATCATCAAAGACGTGTCAAGGACTGACAGCGGAGAGTACAGCCTGGTGGCTGAGAACAGCTCTGCAAAGGTGGTCGAGTCCCTGAAGATTGTCATCAGAGGTCAGTGTTACCCATGATAAGATAATGTGAAGAAAAAAATATTTAGAATATTCTGGGACAGATAAATATACTTGGTGGAATAGAGATGTTTTCATAATTTAATCTGACTATTGTATGTGTTTCAGACATCCCCGGTCCTCCAGAGGGCCCCGTGGAGATCAGCGATATTGACTCTGATGCCTGCTCCCTGTCCTGGAACAAACCACTGGAGGACGGAGGCAGCAATATCACCAACTATGTGGTGGAAAAATGTGATGTGAGTAGAGGCGACTGGGTGACCGCTGTCTCATCCGGCCTGAAGACCAGTTGCAGGCTTGGGAAGCTCATCCCCGGGAAGGAGTATATTTTCCGTATACGGGCTGAGAACCGCTTCGGTGTGTCAGATCCCGTTCAGTCTGACAGGATGATTGCCAAGTTCCCCTTTGGTAAGTTTAACTGAAATATGTCCCCAAATGTGTTGGGCTCAGCTCAAAAAAGCCATGTAATTTATTACTCATTACTTTTTTCAAAAGAAATCGATTACTTTACTTATTACTCCCTGCCAGCAGTAATTCATAACACTACTCACTATATTATTTGTCTGTTACACCCCACAAAATTGGTTATTGCATTACACATGTGCCCCTATGTGTAAATGTCAGGGTAATCACTGGTAAGTGCAGCTAATAGCTTGATTCCACTGGGCATGGCTACGTTGCTTTATGGCTGTGATCCGGCTGGTTACCAACCTGCTTGGTGGAATCAAGATGTAAGGCTTGAAACCAGTAGTTTTCTTCTGCTGCCTATGAATTCAAAATATTTATGAAAACACCGGGCTCCATCTGATGTTTTACCTGGGGGTCTTATGTTGCCTGTGACCAGAATCTTTATACTTATATGTGCGATGATTACAAAATTAATGTGGGGATGTGATTATTACTGACATTTTATTAGTAATTAGTTGCACTACTCGTTACTGGGGAATGTAATATTATTACTGTAGCATTACTGCCCAACACTGGTCCTCAGTGCAGTTGATTAGATTTAGATGTAAGCTTCTGCCTAACATTGACAGGTTTTATCATTATAAACAATATTTATTTTCTTTGCTTTTTGTCACCAGATGTTCCTGGTGAGCCCCTCAACTGCCGCATCAACAAGACCAACAAGGACTGTATGTTTGTGGCCTGGGATAAGCCCGAAACCGATGGTGGCAGTCCCATTACAGGTTACTACATCGAGCGTAAGGAGAGGAACAGTCTGCTGTGGGTGAAAGCCAACGACACCGTTGTCCGCACCACTGAGTACCCTTGTGCCGGCCTCATTGAGGGCCTGGAATACACTTTCAGAGTGTCTGGAATCAATCGTGCTGGCCAGGGCAAACCGAGCAAGAAGACTGACTTTGTCACTGCCAGAACACCCATTGGTATGTTTGCCACCTAGGCAACAACACCTACACAACATGTTTTATTTTATTTATTTAATCTTGTTTTCATACCTTTGCTCATTTGTCTCTTTGTGTCACAGACACTCCAGGTAAACCTGAAGTCCTGGATGTAACCAAAAACTCTGTCACTCTGGTTTGGAGCCGTCCCAAGAACGACGGTGGCAGCAAGATCATTGGCTACTATGTTGAGGCCATGCGAGTGCCAGGAGACACCTGGATACGATGCAATACCAGCAGCCAGAACGTCCCAAGAGAGGAGTATACAGTAACTGGCCTGGAGAGAGACCTGCAGTACCAGTTCAGAGTCATCGCCAAAACTGCTGTCAACATGAGCAAACCCTCTGAGCCCACAGATCCTATCCTAGTCTGTGCAGAGAATGGTGAGAAGTTTTGATTTAACACTCTTATGATCAGACTGGTAAACCTGTCACTACAATAACATTACAGTATTTTAAGCTTGAATACCATAAACTTGAGTTTTAACTTTCACTCATCTTTACAAACACAGTTCCTCCAAGGGTGGAACTCAACGCCAGGATGCAGAAGGGTTTCAAGATGAAGGCTGGAGCCACAATCCTCCTGGAGGCTGAGGTGTTTGGTAAACCTATGCCCAGAGTTACTTGGAAGAGAGGCGATGATAGCCTGAAGTCAAGTGAAGGCCAGGTCATCACCCAGCAGAGGCATCACTTCCAGCTGGAGATGACAGCAGTCACCAAGGAGCACACAGGAACCTACACCATCCTGGCTGAGAACACCAGTGGCTCCAAGTCTGCAGAAATCCAGGTCAATGTCTTAGGTGAGAACTTTCATTTTTTCGGATGTCTGTTGACACTCTACACCAAGATACAAGTGGTGGGGTTTTTCACAGTTTGTAAGCTGTATTCCCATTAAATTCTGCATTATGTGCACACAGCTTCGTCGAACATAATGCTGTGTTCAATTGACTAATGTTGCATCATTCTGTGTCTCCTCAGATGTGCCTGGCCCTCCTGCCAGTGCAAAATACATTGAGGTGTTTGCCACATGTATCAAAATGTCCTGGGAGCCTCCTTTAAAGGATGGTGGTGCCCCCATCAGCAACTACATCGTAGACAAGCGTGAGACCAGCAGGGCCAACTGGGCCCAGGTTTCCACCAAGATCAAGGGGGACGTCCTCGAGCTCAATGTGGAAAAACTGATCGAGGGTCACGAGTACCAGTTCCGAATCCGTGCTGAGAACATGTGGGGTGTTGGCGATCCCCTTATCACCAATCCTGTCATCGCCAAAAACCCATTCAGTGAGTCACCACCAGCATTTCCTCTGGGCTCATACATCAAATAAGAATTTCAATGAGTCAATATCTGTTTTTTAAACTTCAAATATATTTTTAATATCTAAACTTAAACATAAACTCTGGTGTCACTTCCAGCTGTCCCTGGCCCTTGTGAGGCCCCAGTGATCACCAACGTGACCAAGGATCGTATGACTGTGAGCTGGAAGGAGCCTGCTGATGATGGAAAATCTACCGTCCTGGGCTACATGTTGGAAAAGAAAGAGGCCAAGGATTTGAACTGGACAAAGCTGAACAGGAAGCCCATGACGGAGAGGACGCTGGACGTTATCGGCCTTACAGAAGGAGCTGAATACGAGTTCAGAGTCACTGCTGTCAATGTGGCAGGGCTTGGCAAACCCAGCGAGCCCTCCGTTGGCACCACCGCACAGAATCCCATCAGTGAGTCTCATAACCTCTAAAAAATATTGCAAAGTTCTTTCTTAATTAAATATTACATATACTGTTACATGTACTTAGTTCTGTATGATATGTCTGTAAACTAATCTCGATCAACTTGCTCTTTCCCAGCTCCTCCTGGCCCCGTTGTGAATCCCAGTGTGACAGACACCACCCACAGCACCATTAGCCTCACGTGGATAACCCCCGCCAACAATGGTGGAAGCCCCATCATTGGATACTTGGTGGAATGCAAGAGGACAGACACCACAGACTGGATCCGATGCAATGTCCCCAGGAACTTGCAGGAGACCAATTACACCATCCAGAACCTCATAGACAAGACAGAGTACCAGTGCCGCATCACTGCCGTCAACAAGGTCGGCTTTGGCGAGCCAGTTGAAGTACCTGACAAGCATGTAGCCAAGGATATCATTGGTACGTAAAACCTTGAAAAGGCCAGCCTATTGATAGGTTGCTGGATTATTACTAAGCCTGTATGAAAATGAACAGAATCATTAAAGATGAATTAAAGATCATTAAAGATTAAAGATAACAGATTAATTACTGTACTTATTATGTATGCTTTTTATAAAAAAATGTATTATAAAAGAGCACAAACTGAGCAATATTTTGCTCCATTTCTATGTACAACATTAGGCCTTTGCAGATGTATTAATACAACAAAAAGACATTCCTTACTCCGTCACTCAGAAAACTATCTGTGTGTTCTTGCAGTTGCTCCCGAGGCAGAGCTGAGCGCAGAGCTGAAGGCAGGCCTGGAACTGAATGCTGGCACCACCATGAGGCTACAAGCCACCATCAAGGGCCGTCCCACTCCCAAGGTCACCTGGGCAAAGATGAACACCAACATCAAGGACCGCCAGGGCATTGTCATAAAATCCACCAACATTGACACCATGGTGATGGTGGAGAATGTCAACAGATATGATGCTGGCAAATACATCCTGAACCTGGACAGCCTGGCTGGCATGAAGATGTACACCATTGTTGTCAAGGTTCTTGGTGAGTGAATGACTATTATTATTTGTTCACTAAGCAAATGCATTAATCTCAGTGTGTTTGCACTAATCATACTCTGTAGAGGCATTCATGGTTGGAATCTTCAGAAATGGGAATATGTTATAAAATGTATAAAAATCTATTTTGGGTTTAGGTCCATATTTTAAAAGACACTGTTGGAAAATGTTGATGTATCTCTCCAGATACTCCCGGACCCCCAGTCAACCTGATGGTGAAGGACTCATGCAAGGACAGCGCCTCCATATACTGGGACGCTCCTCTGATCAACGGCGGCTATGAAGTCACCCACTACATTGTGGAGAAGCGTGACACTGAGAGAAAGGCCTGGTCCATCGTTTCCAACAACTGCAACAAGACATCATTCAAGGTGCCAGACCTGGATGCGGGACGGTCCTACTGCTTCAGAGTGTCAGCAGTTAACGAGCTTGGTGCTGGGGAGTGTTGCGAGACAGCTGACTCAGTCAGAGCATCTGGTGGGTTTAATGAGAACTTATTTTTCTGCTTTACCTTCTTTTGGTTTTTTGTTCTTGCAGATATACTTACTGCACTCATATTTTTCAGAGGAGCCTGGGCCTGTCATGGACTTCAAGACCCTGCTGGTTACAAAGGACTCATGCACTCTAAGCTGGAAGAAACCCCTCACTGATGGTGGCAGTCGCATCATCTGCTATGTGCTGGAGGTTCTCAATGGTGACGACAAGTATAAGGAGCTAATGAGGTCCAAAAATATGCAGTACAGCGCCAAGGACCTGGTGGAGGGCAGAGAATACAATTACAGAGTCATGGCTGTGAATGACTCAGGAGACAGCTCTGCCAAGGAGCTGACGGTGGTTGCCAAGGACCAGATCAGTAAGTGACCACGTCCATATTTATAAAACTTACAGAAGAGCTATTTAAAAAAGTATTTAAAAGTGTTCAAAACAGAGCTTTAAAAAAACAACTCATTCCTTCCCTCTTCAGTTCATCCCAGCTGTGACTTGAGAGAGCTGCCCAACATGTGCTACATTGCCAAGGAAGGTAGCACTGTCCGTCTGAAGATCCCAATCATCGGCAAACCTACTCCCAAGGTTTCCTGGAAGAAAGGAGATGATGAAGACCTGACAGACACCGGCAGAGTGTGCGCAGAGTCCTCTTCAGTCAACACCACCCTCCTGATCCGGGACTGCCAGAGGAGTGATGCTTCAAAGTACACTATTACCTTGAGGAACAGTGCTGGAAGCAAAGAGTCCACCATTTTCATCAGGTAGGAATCAAACTGTACCAGGGCATGTCATTTTAGCGAATGTAAGACAATATTAAGAATATTTTCCTGAAAATCGATCGTGCTGTGCTAGTTTTAGTTATATCTATGCATTACTGGCTATATTTAAATAAGTAAATGTAAAATTCCTGTCTCCTATCAGGGTGGTGGGTAAACCTGGCATCCCACTTGGACCCATTAAGTTCAAAGATGTTACTGCAGATGGTGCTACACTGAAGTGGGGCGCTCCTAAGGATGATGGTGGCTCAGAGATCACAAACTACATCCTGGAAAAGAGGGACTCTATCACCAACATGTGGGTGACTGTGTCCTCTGCTGTGGAGACCAACACCATGAGGGTGACGGGTCTCCATGAGGGCACAGAGTACATCTTCAGAGTCTGTGCTGAGAACAAGTACGGTGTTGGAGAGGGACTCAAGTCTGAGCCCATCGTTGCTAAACATCCATTCAGTAAGGGACTGTGACTCATATATTTTAAGGGCTAAATGTTCAAGGGTTGAAATTAAGCTTCACTGACTGTACAATATCACTGTTTTTCTACAGATGTACCCGATGCTCCTCCTCCACCTCAGATCATGAGCATGCGCCATGACTCCGCTTACCTGGCCTGGTCTGACCCCAGGAAGACTGGAGGATCTCCCATCACAGGTGCAGTGAGCTTGAACACATAATATAGCTTGTCAAACATTTTATCAAATCTTATATTATTTGACACACTTTTAATCTTTGCTTCTTATAACACTTTAAGTGATATCTATATGATGTGCATGTTGCATGTGAGCTTAATGCAGATTTTGTTTTTTTTTCTCTTTGGTACTACATTCAGGCTACCATGTTGAGTTTAAGGAGAGGAACAGTATGTTGTGGAAAAGGGCTAGCCCAACCACCTTGAGGATGAAGGAATACAAGGTAACTGGGCTGACTGAAGGTCTGGAGTATGAATTCCGAGTCATGGCAATCAACCTGGCTGGCATTGGCAGACCAAGTGCTCCCACAGATCCACAGGTGGCCCTGGATCCTATTGGTAAGTGTAAAAAATGTTAACAAGTATAAAAAATGAAAGTCTCTGTAAAATATCCAAGAGTGCATTTATATTTTTTATATCTCTATCAATAGATGCCCCTGGTAAACCTGATGTGATCAGCATCACCAGAAGCACTGTGACACTACAGTGGACTGAGCCACAGTTTGATGGTGGCCACAGACTGACAGGCTACATTGTTGAGAGGCGCGACCTACCTTCTAAGATCTGGGTGAAGGCCAACAACGTGAATGTTGTGGAGCCTGCATTCACTGTGACTGATCTGCAGGAGGGCTGCAAATACGAGTTCAGAATCAGGGCAAAGAATGCTGCCGGCGCTCTCAGCCCACCCTCTGAGCAGACAGATACCATAATCTGCAGAGATGAATATGGTGAGATATAAAACCACTATTAAGATATTGTCTCACTTGTGTCTCCGTATACTTTCAATGGCTATCTTGACATAATGCCTAATAAATAAAAATGTTCCTGTTTTGTCCAACAGCTGCACCTACCATTATGATCGACGCACAGGTGATGGAGGGTCTGACCGTCCGAGCTGGCGATACTATTGTCATCACTGCCACAAGCATTTTAGGCAAACCATCACCAACCTCATGCTGGTCAAAGGGAGGAAAGTATTTTAAACCCTCTGATATTGTTCATATTGAGACCACTTCAACGTCTTCCACTCTGTCCATCAAGTATGCCAGCAGAAAGGACTCTGGGGAGTACATCATCACTGCCAGCAACCCATTCGGTGTAAAGGAGGAAACCGTTAAGGTCACAGTTCTGGATGTTCCTGGTGTTCCTGGACCCATTGAATGCAGTGGTGTCTCCTCTGAAAAGGCCACTCTAACCTGGACAGCTCCTACTGAGGACGGAGGCTCTCCTATCAAGTATTACACCCTGGAGAAGAGAGAGACCAGCCGCCTGCTCTGGACTGTCCTACAAGAGAAGGTCATCGACTGTCACTATGTGGCCAACAAACTCATCCAGGGCAATGAGTACTTCTTCAGAGTCTCTGCTGTTAACCAGTATGGTGCCAGTGAGGCATCTCACTCTGAGGCAGTCAAGATGGTTGATAGATTTGGTATGTACAGTTAGTTTATGTTCTTTAATGCATCTTACATCCAACATTTGTGCTTAATTTTTTAAAGGTAAAATGTCTCTGGAAGAAGAATACAGACTACTTAGTTTCATGAATGTGCTTCTTCTATGTGTAGGTCCTCCTGGTCCACCATCTAAACCAGAGGTTGAGAAAGTCGATGGACATTCAGCCACTGTGACCTGGAGAAGACCAACTGAGGATGGAGGAAGTGACATTATGGGCTACTGTGTTGAAAAGAAGGAGAAAAAGGCTACGATATGGTCCAGGGCGTCCAAGATATCCATTGCTGAGCTAAGCTATGAAGTCACTGGTCTCACTGAGGGCATTGAGTATGAGTTCCGTGTTCTTGCTGAGAACAGAGCTGGCTTTGGAGAGCCAAGTGAACCATCTATGCCTGTGAGAACAATAGTTGCTGCCTGTAAGTAAAAAGAAGTGTGTTCTGAAGAGTTCTTTTCTGTGAAAAGCAAACTGGCCCCATATCCCATTATTATTTTGTATGTTAAGGTACTTAAATTAAATCACCAGTTTTAACGGAAGGCTATATTTTGTTTGACACTAATCACTTATTTTATATCTGGCAGATGTGCCTGGACCTCCAGTCAATCCAAGAGTCACAGACACAACCAAGACCACTGCCACTCTGAACTGGGGAAAACCTCTTGATAATGGCGGACTTGAAGTCTCTGGATATGTGATTGAGCACAAAAAGGAAGGAACAGAAGAATGGGTTAAGGACACCCCTTCATCTCTGCTTAGGATCACAGAGTTTGTTGTTCCCAAGTTGGAAACTGGCACAAAATACCACTTCAGAATTAGCGCTGTGAATGCTAAGGGAGCAGGTGAACCTGCTGAAACTCAGGAACTGGTTGAGATTGTGGAGCGTGCAGCTGAACCTGATTTGGAGCTGGATATTGAGCTGAGAAGAACCCTTGTTGTCAGAGCTGGCTGCTCCATTCGCCTATTTGTGCCAATCAAGGGACGTCCTACACCTACAGTGACCTGGACCAAAGAGGGTGGTTCTGTTTCACGTGCAGTCATTGACAGCACTGAGTCCTTTACAATGCTGATTATCCCTGAGAGTTCAAGGATTGATGCAGGCAAATATGAACTTACCCTTGAGAATTCTGCTGGAAAGAAGAGTGCTGTTATACATGTGAGAGTTCTGGATTCACCTGGACCTCCACTTAACCTAAAACCAGTCAAGATTGACAAGGACAGCATTACTCTTCAGTGGGAGATGCCTCTCATTGATGGTGGTGCCAGGATCACTAACTACATCATTGAGAAGAGAGAATCAACACGCAAAGCTTTTGCTACTGCTATTACAAATTGCCCGACCACTTCAGTCAGGATCGGGGAGCTGGGTGAAGGCTGTGAGTACTACTTCAGAGTGTCTGCCGAGAATGAGTATGGCATTGGTGAGGCAGCTGAAACTGCTGATCCAATTCGTGCATCCCAGGCACCAACTCCTCCAGAGAGTATTATTCCTACTGATATCACCAAGAACTCTGTGAGCCTGGCTTGGACTAAACCCAAGCACGATGGTGGAAGCAGAATTACGGGATATGTCCTTGAAGCCCAAAAGAAGGGAACTGATCAGTGGGCCCATGTAACAACAGTCAAGACCATGGATTTCACAGTGAAGAATCTCAATGAGAATGAGGAGTACATTTTCCACGTAATGGCTGTCAACCACTCAGGTAGAAGCGCTCCACGTGAAAGCAAACCCATTGTTGTCAAGGATTCTACTTCCCTGCCTGAGTTTGACCTTCGTGGTGTATGTCAGAAGACTGTTATTGCCAAGGCAGGAGATGACATCAAGGTTGAAATTCCATTTATGGGACGTCCTAGACCAACTTTCTCTTGGCAAAAGGATGGTGCAGCCCTAAAGCTCACACAGAGGACCAATGTGGAATCTACATCTGCTACTATTACTCTCAGCATCAATGAATGCACCAGAGCTGACAGTGGTGTATACACCATGACAGGAAAAAACATTGTTGGTTCCGTGACAGACAACATCCTTGTCAAAGTACATGATGTACCTGGGCCACCCAAGGGACCTGTTAAGATTGTGGAGATATCTCGTACTTATTGTATCTTTGCATGGGACACTCCCGAGAATGACGGAGGTGTTCCAATCAACAATTATGTGGTTGAGATCAGAGACACCACTTCCCAAACATGGACAGAGCTGTCTTCCACTGTCATCCGTACCATGTTCAAAGCTATTCGTTTAACCACTGGATCGGAATACCAGTTCAGAGTAAAGGCTAAGAACAGATATGGTGTTGGACCACCCATCACCTCAGAGGCAGTGGTGGCTGCCTATCCATTCAAAGCCCCTGGACCTCCTGGTACTCCTGGTGTTGTTGCATTTACTAAGGACTCAATAACAATTGGCTGGAATGAGCCTGTGTCTGATGGTGGAAATGAAGTAATTGGGTATCATGTTGAGAGGAAAGAAAGAAGCAGCATCATGTGGCATAAGTTCAGCAAAGGTCTTGTCAAAGGAAACATTTTTAAATCCACTGGTCTTGAAGATGGAGTTGCCTATGAGTTCCGTGTCATGGCTGAGAACATGGCCGGAGTTGGTAAGCCCAGCAAGGCCTCAGAAGCAATATTAGCCTTGGACCCTGTAGACCCACCAGGTCAGCCCATGCCAATATTTGTCAATAAGAATGTCATCACTATTCGGTGGACAAAGCCTGAGTATGATGGTGGCTTCAAAATTACTGGCTACACAGTGGAGAAGAGAGAACTGCCTGCTGGTCGCTGGATGAGAGCCAACTTCACCAACATCATTGAGACAGCATTCACTGTCAGTGGACTGACCCAAGATGCTTCATATGAGTTCCGTGTTGTAGCCAGAAACTCAGCAGGTGCAGTGAGTGTGCCCTCTGAGTCCTCGGACGCAATTACCTGCAAAGATGACATTATTGAGCCACGCATTATGGTTGATGCCATCTTTAAGGATGTTGTTCTACTGAAGGCAGGAGAGTCCTTCAAACTTGATGCTGATATTGCTGGTCAACCAACCCCATCTATGGTTTGGACCAAGAATGGAAAGGAGGTTGAGAACACAATGAAACTGGAGGTTAAATTCACAGAACTGACAACCACTCTGACCAACAAAGACTCTGTCAGATCAGATGGCGGAGAATTTGTTTTGACTGCCACTAATGTTGGTGGATTTGCTAAGCACATCTTTAATGTTAAAGTGCTTGACAGACCTGGACCACCAGTTGGACCTCTTAAGGTGTCGGATGTTACAGCTAATAACTGTGTACTCACCTGGGCTCCACCTGCAGATGATGGTGGTGCCAAGATTAAAGGATATGTGATTGAGAAGCGTGAGTCAAGCAGATTGGTTTGGACCAATGTAGTTTCAGACCTGCAAGTTACACAATACAAGGTGACCAAGCTGCTCAAAGGAAATGAATACCTCTTCAGAGTTATGGCAGTAAACAAATATGGACTTGGCGAATCTCTTGATTCTGAACCCACTATTGCAGACAACCCATACATGGTTCCAGATCCTCCTGAGAATCCTGAGGTGACAACAGCTATCACCAAAGATTCAATGGTTGTTATGTGGCAAGCACCTAAGAGTGATGGTGGATCTCCCATCACCAACTACAATATTGAAAGGAAAGAGAGAATAGGCCTCCGCTGGGTCAAATGCAACAAAAGGAAGGTCAAAGATCTACAATTCAAGGCAACAGGACTTGTTGTCGGACATGAATATAAATTCAGGATAACTGCTGAGAATGCTGTTGGAGTGAGTGCACCAAGTGTCTCAAGTCCATTTTACAAGGCGACGGATGCACTGTACAAACCAGGGGTTCCATGCAACCCCAGAATGTTGGACACAACCAAGTCCTCAATTACTGTTGCCTGGAACAAACCTGTATATGATGGTGGCTCTGACATCACTGGCTACATTGTCGAGACCTGCATCCCATCTGACAAGGAGGAAGAGGAGGAATGGACCATTGTAACACCCAAAGAAGGAGTCCTTGCCACCTCATTCACCATTATTAACCTGAAGGAGAACCAGGAGTACAAGATTAACATCTCTGCTGTCAACAGTGAAGGAATTGGAGAGGTAGCATTGGTACCTGGCAATCCCAAGGCAGAAGACAGGCTCCTCCCACCTGAGATAGACGTGGATGTTGAGCTCCGCAAAGTTGTCAGTCTTAGAGCTTGCTGCTCACTTAGACTGTTTGTGCCTATCAGAGGCAGACCAACTCCTCAGGCTAAATGGACCAAAGGAGATGGTGAGCTTGTTGAGAGAGCAACCATTGACAGCACAACATCATACACATCACTTGTAATTGAAAATGTCAACAGATTTGACAGTGGAAAGTATAATCTTACAGTTGAAAACAGCTGTGGATCCAAGACAGTTACAGTCCATGTCAGGGTGCTTGACACACCAAGTGCCCCACAGAATCTGAAGATTACTGCTGTAACAAATGAAGCTGTCACTCTGACCTGGGATCCACCAGTGAATGATGGAGGAGTTAAAATTAAGAACTATATTGTGGAAAAACGTGAGTCCACAAGGAAAGCATATGCCACAGTCAGTGCTATGTGCCACCACAACATCTTCACAGTTGACCAGCTCCTGGAAGGATGCAACTATTACTTCAGAGTTTTGGCTGAGAATGAGTATGGCATTGGCCTGCCCATTGAGACAGGTGAATCAGTTAAAGTGTCTGACAAACCACAGCCACCTGGCAAAATAACTCTTAAGGACGTTACAAAGAACAGTGTCACCCTCTCTTGGGAGAAGCCAGTGCATGATGGTGGCAGCAGAGTGGGCTGTTATGTTGTTGAGATCCAGCCTAAGGGTGTTGATAAGTGGACTCAGGCTGTGATTGTAAAGGAAACAGAAGCTACTATTAGTGGACTCAATGCAGGTGAAGAATACATGTTCCGTGTAGCAGCAAGAAATGAGAAGGGGACAAGTGACCCACGTCAAATCGGTGTGCCTGTTATTGTAAAAGATCTTGTGATTGCACCTACTGCCAAAATGTTGTTCAACACATTCAGTGTATTGGCAGGAGAAGACTTGACAGTGGAGGTTCCATATGTTGCACGTCCAAAAGCAGCTGTCTCCTGGGTAAAAGATGGTCAGCCTCTGAAGAGAACTACCAGAGTAAACTTTAGTGCAAAAGAAACAATGCTGAACCTCACCATAAAAGAGGCTACTAAAGATGATGTTGGACAGTACCTTATAACACTCAGCAACACAGCAGGAGAGACAACAGCAGAAATTGGCATTGTTGTTCTTGACAAACCTGGCCTGCCGGGCGGCCCAGTTAAGGTGGATGAGGTCACTTCTGATAGTGTAACCATCTCCTGGAACCCACCAGAGTATAATGGTGGTTGCACCATTAAAAACTATGTTGTGGAAAAGAGAGACACTTCCACAACTAACTGGATGGTTGTATCCCCTAACCTTGCAAGAACCAAAATTAAGGCAGGCAGATTGAAGACCGGCTCTGAGTATCAGTTTAGAATCACAGCAGAAAACAGATATGGAAAAGGCCCAGCTATTCTATCAGAGTGTATTGTGGCTCAGTACCCATACAAGCTCCCTGGACCCCCAGGGACACCATCTATTGCAGCCTGCAACAAGGACAGTATGGTGATTGCCTGGAATGAACCTGTGAATGATGGTGGAAGCACTGTCTTGGGCTACCATCTTGAGCGCAAAGAGAGAAACAGTATTTTGTGGGTAAAACTTAACAAGTCTCTTATTACAGACCAAACATTCAAGACCACTGGTCTGGAACCAGGAATGGAGTATGAATATAGAGTCTATGCTGAAAACATTGTTGGAATAGGCAAAGTGAGCAAAGTGTCTGAGGGACATGTTGCTAGAGATCCTTGTGATCCTCCTGGCACGCCTGAGGCAACAAAGATCAGTAAGGACTCTGTGACCATTGTTTGGACCAAGCCTGAATACGATGGTGGTGCAAAGGTTACAGGCTACATTTTGGAAAAGAAAGAGCTTCCTGAAGGTCGTTGGCTGAAGGCTAACTTCACTAATGTCATTGAGACAGAATATGTTGCAACTGGACTTGTGCAAGACAATCAATATGAGTTCCGTGTTATTGCCAGAAATGCTGCTGGTGTTTTCAGTATCCCCTCTTACAGCACTGGTCCTATCACTGCTAGGGATGAGATTGACCCACCACGCATCAGCATCGACCCAGAGTACACACAGACTATTGTGGTTAATGCTGGAGACAACTTCAAGATTGATGGAGATGTTCATGGCAAACCATTGCCCACTATTCAGTGGATAAAGGGAGAGCAGGAACTGGGCAACACTATTCATAGAGAGATTAAGAACACACCCACCAAAGCTTTCATATCTGTCAAGGAAGCAAAACTTTCTGATGGAGGCCAATACACTCTGCTGTTGAAAAATCCAGGGGGAGAAAAGGTTGTACAGGTCAATGTGGTTGTTCTAGATAAACCTGGAGAACCACAGGGACCTCTTGTTGTTACAGGAATAACCACAGACCGATGCTGCCTTGCATGGAAACCACCAGTACAAGATGGTGGCAGCAAGATCTCTCACTACATTGTGGAGAGGAGAGAGACAAGCAGACTGGTCTGGACTGTTGTTGACCCAAAGGTGGAAAATACTTGTTTAAAGGTTACAAAGCTCCTGGAAGGAAATGAGTACATCTTCAGAGTCCATGCTGTCAACCACTTTGGGGTGGGTGCAGCACTTGAGTCTGCTGCTGTCATAATCAAAGATCCATATTTGTCCCCTGGAACACCCAAGAGCTTAGAAGTTTCAGATATTAAAAAGGATTCAATGGTGCTCACATGGGAGACTCCGACTGAAGATGGAGGCAGTCCTATCACTGCATACATAATTGAGAAACATGACAAAGAAGGCGTAAGATGGACCAGATGCAACAGGCAAACAGTCACTAACTTGACTTTTAAGGTTACTGGTCTCCTGGAAAGCCATAGCTATGAATTCAGAGTTGCAGCTGAGAATGCTGTTGGTGTTGGTGAGCCAAGCTCCCCGACTGTATTCTACAAAGCTCTTGATCCCATCTTTAGGCCTGGTCCACCACACAATCCAAGAGTTACTGATACAACTAAAACATCAGTATTCCTATCATGGGGCAAGCCTGTCTGTGATGGAGGCTGTGAGATTCAGGGATACATAGTTGAGTGCTGTACTACAACAGAGCAAGCTACGGTTCCTGCTGAAGCCCCAGCTGCAGAGGCATCTGCCGCAGACAAACCTGCTGAGGAATGGATAATGTGCACTCCACCAACAGGTGTCAAAAAGACCAAATTTGAAGTTCCAAACCTGAAGGAAAACCAGGCATACAAGTTTAGAGTATGTGCTATCAACAAAGTTGGAGTTGGCGAGCATGCTGATGTCTCTGGAGCCGTTGTTGCACAGGACAAGGCAGAGGAGCCAGACCTTGACATTGACCCAGAACTAAGAAAGATTGTGACCATTAAAGCTGGAGCATCCCTTAGACTGTTTATTCCCATCAAAGGAAGGCCTACTCCTACCATCAAGTGGGACAAAGATGAAGCTGCACTTAAAGAGACTGCACAGGTCGAGGTGACAAGCAGTTATACATCCCTTGTAATTGATAAGATGAGCAGAAATGACAGTGGAAAATACACTGTCATTGCAGAGAACTCCAGTGGAACCAAATCTGCATTTGTTGTTGTCCGTGTTCTCGACACACCTAGTGCTCCTGTTACCCTGAAAGTGAAAGAAATTACAAACCAGTCAGTGACACTGGCATGGGAACCACCTCTGTTGGATGGTGGGTCCAAGATCAAGAACTACATTGTTGAAAAGAGAGAAAGCACACGCAAAACATATGGAGCTGTTGTAACAAATTGTCATGCTCTTTCATGGAAGATTGAGTCACTCCAAGAGGGTTGCAGTTACTACTTCCGAGTCCTTGCTGAGAATGCACATGGTGTTGGCCTGCCTGCAGTAATTCTTGACCCTCTTAAGGTCTCAGAGGTGCCCCAGTCTCCAAAGAACCTGATTGTTACAGACCAAACCAAAACAAGCATCTCTTTGGCCTGGGAAAAGCCTGAGTATGATGGTGGTAGCAGAGTCATGCAGTACCTGCTTGAGGTGCGGCTTAAGGGCCAGGATAAGTGGTCTGGTGTTAACACATTTAAGACAATGGAGACTACTGTTTCCAATCTAAACCCAGGAGAAGAGTATCTGTTTAGAGTTACAGCAATCAATGATAAGGGAAAGAGCGACCCCAAAGTCCTTGCTGGACCAGTGATGGCCAAGGACTTAGTCTTTGAGCCAGATGTTCGACCATCATTCAGCAACTACAGTGTCCATGTGGGTAAAGACCTGAACATTGACATTCCCATCTTTGGACGACCTAAACCAACAGTCTCATGGACTAAAGATGGAGCTCCATTGAAGTTCACTACCAGAATCAACATTCTCAACACGCCAACACATACAACACTGAGCATTAAGGAGGCAGCAGGTGATGATCGTGGCATGTACAGTATAAATGTTGCAAACCCAGCTGGAAAGAAGGACACAGCCCTTGAAATCATTGTACTTGACAAGCCTGGCCCTCCATCTGGCCCTGTAAGGTTTGATGCAATCACAACACAGAGTGTCACTATTTCATGGGACCCACCAAAACAAAATGGTGGCTGCCAGATTTCAAACTACATTGTACAAAAGAGAGATACTACTACAACAACATGGGAAAATGTCAGCATCAACTGGGCCAGAACCACCATCAAAGTGCCTAGACTGAAGACTGGAGCTGAGTACCAGTTCAAGATCATTGCTCAGAACCGCTATGGCAAGAGTCATGGTCTGGATTCATCTGCCGTGGTTGCTCAGTACCCATACAGAGAGCCAGGCCCACCAGGCACTCCTTTCATCTCCTCTCTCTCTAGAGATCACCAGATTGTTGAGTGGCATGAGCCTGTCACAGATGGAGGCAGTCCTGTTCTTGGCTATCATCTTGAAAGGAAAGAGAGGAATAGTATTCTCTGGGTCAAAATCAACAAGACACTTGTTCACGAGACTAGTTTCAAGAGTCACCCCTTGGATGAGGGTGTTGAGTATGAATACAAGGTTTATGCTGAAAATATTGTTGGCATTGGCAGGTGCAGTAAGGTCTCAGAGGGCTGCGTTGCCCGTGACCCATGTGATCCCCCTGGCACACCAGAGGCCTTCCATGTGACCAAAGACACAATTGTCATTCAGTGGACTAAACCAGAGTATGATGGTGGCAGTAATATCACTGGCTATACTGTGGAAAAGCGTGATCTGCCAGAGGGCAGGTGGGTAAGAGCGAACTTCACTAATGTGATTGAGACCCAGTTCACTGTCACTGGTCTGACTGAAAATGCACAGTATGACTTTAGAGTCATTGCTAAAAATGCTGTCGGCACCATTAGTAAGCCATCCTACAACAGTGGACCAATCACTGCAAGTGATAAGGTAGAGGCACCCAAATTCTCCATTGATCCCACATTTACCAAGTCCATTATCATTAATGCTGGAGAGACATTCAAGCTAGATGCCGATGTCCGTGGCAAGCCACTGCCTACAATCAAGTGGTTCAAGGATGAAAAACCCATCGAGAATACACTCAGACTAGAGATCAAAAACACAGAAAACCATGCAATGATTTTCATCAAGGACTCTGTACGAATTGATGGTGGAATTTACACACTCCAACTGACAAATGAGGCTGGCAGTGAAACTGTTCCATTCAAAGTTGTGGTCCTGGACAGACCTAGCCCATGTGAAGGAACCCTCCATGTCACTGGAGTAGCTGAAGATAGATGCACACTGGTATGGCATGCCCCCTTACATGATGGAGGTAGTCCTATTAGATACTATATCATCGAGAGAAGAGAGACCAGCCGTCTAGCTTGGACTGTTGTTTCTAACAGTTGTGAGACCACATGCTACAAAGTCACCAAATTACTGGAAGGCAATGAGTATATTTTCCGTGTCATGGCAGTTAACAGTTATGGTGTCAGTGAGCCACTGGAGTCTAGCGGAGTGATTAT
The DNA here is from genome assembly GCA_036024295.1 of Nannoperca obscura. Taxonomy (NCBI): domain Eukaryota; kingdom Metazoa; phylum Chordata; class Actinopteri; order Centrarchiformes; family Percichthyidae; genus Nannoperca; species Nannoperca obscura. The sequence continues at coordinate 42,176 of JAVQJL010034509.1, forward strand.
GAAGACTCCATTTGTTCCTCCTGGTCCACCTCACATTGAGGATGTATCCAACATTTCCCATGATGGCATGACCATCACTTGGTCAGCCCCTGAGACTGATGGTGGCAGTGAGATTACCAATTACATAATTGAAAAGAAGGACAGAACTGGAATCAAATGGACTAGATGCAACAGACAGAAGGTCACTGACCTCTCCTTTAGAGTTACTGGTCTAACAACCAACCATGAATATGAGTTCAGAGTGGCTGCGGAGAATGTAGTTGGAGTGGGAGAGCCAGGCCTTCAAAGTTCATACTACAAGGCCTGTGATCCAAAGTACAAACCTGGTGCCCCAGCATATGTGAATGTGATTGACACCACAAAGAGTTCTATTACAGTGTCATGGGGTAAGCCTCTGTCTGATGGTGGCAGTACAATTCAAGGATACATTGTTGAAGTCTGCAAAGCTGAGGAGGAGGAATGGACCATGGTTACTCCCCCCACTGGCCTGCGAGTCAACAAATATGAAATTACCAAACTTACTGAGGGTCAGGAGTACAAGATCCAGGTGTGTGCTTTGAACAAACTGGGAGTTGGTGAATCAGCAGCTCTCTCTGGGACAGCTAAGCCAGAGGAAAGGGTGGACCCACCACAGATTCACCTTGACTCTGAGCTGAGGAAAGGTATCATTGTGAAAGCTGGTGGATCCGTTAGAATAAATATTCCATTCAAGGGCAGGCCAACACCTGAGATTAGGTGGACTAAGGATGAAGGAGACCTGACTGAAAAGGTGGTGGTTGAGAAAGCTCTCAATTTCACTCAGCTGTCCATTGACTCATGTGACAAGAGTGACTCAGGAAAATACATACTGAGTCTGACAAATAGCAGTGGCTCTGTGTCTGAGTTTGTTGCTGTCAAAGTCCTGGATACACCCGGGTCCCCACAGAACCTTGTAGTTAAAGAAATCAAAAAGGACTCTGTCACTCTTGTATGGGATGCCCCACTAATTGATGGAGGTTTCAAAATCAAGAACTATGTCATTGACAAACGTGAATCAACCAGAAAGGCATATGCAAATGTGTCCACAAAATGCACCAAGACAACATTCAAAGTTGAGAACTTGAATGAAGGTGCTATGTACTACTTCAGAGTCATGGCTGAGAATGAATATGGAATCGGCCAAGCAGTTGAAACAAAGATGGCTTCCAAGGCCTCCGAGGTACCACTGCCTGTTGGAAAAGTCTCCCTCACTGATGTCACCAAGGCCAGTGCCTCACTGGCCTGGGAGAAACCTGAACATGATGGAGGCAGTAGAATTGGTGGGTATCTAATTGAGATGCAGCCTAAGGGTACAGATAAGTGGGGAGTTGCAACAAATACAAAGACATGCGAGGGCACTGTCACAGGCCTCACAGCTGGAACAGAATATCTATTCCGTATCATCGCTTACAATGAGAAAGGAAAGAGTGAGCCAATGGCACTTGTTGCACCTGTTGTTGCAAGTGACATGACCATGGAGCCAAGCATTAAGATGCAATTCAACACTTACAGTGTATTAGCTGGAAAAGATCTGAAGTTGGAGTTCACTGTGCTTGGCAGGCCCAAACCTAAAGTCATCTGGTCCAAGGATGGCCAGCCTTTGAAGGTAACATCCAGAGTCAATGTGATAAACACTCCAACAACAACTGGAATCCAAATTACTGAGGCATGCAAGGAGGACTTTGGCAAATATTCCATTACAGCAACCAATGCTGCCGGCACAATCACTGAGGATGTGGCTCTCATTATCCTTGACAAGCCTGGTCCACCAACAGGTCCAGTCAAAGTTGTTGATGTAAGCAACACCTTTGTCCATCTTTCCTGGGAGCCTCCACAGTACAAGGGTGGATGCCAGGTAAAGAACTATATAGTGGAGAAGAGAGACACCACCACCACAACATGGCAGTCAGTCACCACACAGCTTGCTAGAACAGCTTTCAAGGTCACCAAGCTGAAGACTGGTGCTGAATACCAGTTCAGAATTATAGCTGAAAACAGATATGGTAAGGGTGTGTCTCTGGACTCCAAGGCCATTGTTGTGCAATATCCATACAAACCACCAGGGCCCCCAGGAACTCCATATGTAAAATCTGCAACAAAGGAAATGATGATCATTGAATGGAATGAGCCAGTCATTGATGGTGGAAGTACAGTTACTGGTTACCATCTGGAAAGCAAAGAGAGAAACAGCATCCTGTGGAACAAACTGAACAAGACTCTCATCACTGATACTCAGTTCAAGATCTGCAATCTTGAGGAGGGTATTGGATATGAATTCAGAGTATATGCTGAAAATATTGTTGGCATTGGCAGATGCAGTAAAGTGTCTGAGTCCTTTGTTGCTCGAGACCCATGTGACCCTCCTGGTGCTCCTGAAGCTGTATCTATTTCTAAGAACATTATCAAAATTCAGTGGACCAAGCCTCAGTATGATGGTGGCAGCAAAGTGAATGGATATATTGTGGAAAGGAAAGATCTTTCATCCCCTGAGGGGCGGTGGGTAAGAGCTAACTTCACTAATATAATTGAAACTGAGTATATCGTCACTGGTCTGACAGAGAATGAGCAATATGAATTCAGAGTTATTGCAAGAAATGCAGCCGGAGTCTTCAGCGGGCCATCCGACAGCTCTGGACCTATTACTGCTACTGATGAAATTGAACCACCGAGGGCCTCAATGGATCCCAAATACAAGGATGTTATTGTTGTCAATGCTGGAGAACACTTGCTTCTTGATGCAGACATCCATGGAAAACCAATTCCTGATGTTGTTTGGCTAAAAGAGGGCAAGGAAATGGAAAAAGCCCTGCGTATTGAAGTGAAAACTACACAGAAACGTGCAGCTATAACCATCAAGGATGTGACCAAGCTTGATGGTGGGCACTATGACCTCGTCCTCAAAAATCTGGGTGGTACAAAAACCTTCCCTATCACTGTGAAAGTCCTTGATAAACCAGGTCCACCTATTGGACCCATGAAGGTGACAGGAATCATGGCTGACAGGTGCATCCTTGCCTGGTCTGAGCCAACTCTGGATGGTGGTGCTAGTATCACTCACTACATCTTGGAGAAAAGAGAGACTAGCAGGTTGTCCTGGATAGTGGCTGCACCAAATATCAAGGGTCTATACTATAAGATTACAAATTTGCTCCATGGAAATGAATACATTTTCAGAGTCAGAGCAGTCAACAAATATGGTGTTGGCGATTATCTTGAGTGTGAACCCATCCTTGCATGCAACCCTTACAAGCCACCTAGTGCTCCTGGAACTCCAGAAGCAAGTCAGATCACAAAGGACTCTATGGTTCTGTCATGGGCCGCTCCAGAACAGACTGGTGGAGCTGACATTGAAGGTTTCCACCTCGAAAAACGTGACAAAGATAGTGTAAGGTGGACAAAATGCAATAGACAAAAGCTGACCGACACCCACTTCAAGGTCACAGGTCTGATGACAGACCACTTCTATGAGTTCCGTGTTGCTGCTGAGAATGAGACTGGAATGGGAGAACTCAGTGAATTGTCCCTATTCTACAGAGCATGTGATGCCACAACACCACCTGGACCTCCACATCATCCTAAGGTGACAGACTACACAAAGTCTTCAGTGTCTCTGTCCTGGGGAAAACCTGACTTTGACGGTGGCGCCTACATCAAGGGCTACATTGTTGAAATGAGGGAGTATACACCAGTGCCTGAATTAATAGAGGAAGCAGAAGTAGCACCATCAGTAGAGGCACCAGGTGAAAAAGAATGGACCATGTGCACTCCACCGAGTGGCGTTCAAGCCACTAAACTCACTATCCCAGATCTGAAGGAAGCTGGAGAGTACCAGTTCCGTGTCTGTGCTATCAACTCTGAGGGAGTTGGCGAGGCTGCTAATGTCCATGGCACTGTGGTTACTTCTGAAAGGGTAGAAGCACCAGAAATCGAACTGGATACTGATCTCAGAAAGGTGGTATCTGTCCGTGCTGGTGGAACTCTGCGACTGTTTGTCACCATCAGAGGAAGGCCTGAACCTGCTGTGAAATGGGAGAAGGTTGAGAGTACTCTCACAGAGCATGCTACAATTGACACCACCAGTTCATACACCATGCTTGTCATTGACAATGTTAACCGCTTTTACAGTGGCAAATACTCACTAACACTGGAGAACAGCAGTGGTGCAAAATCTGCTATTGTTGCAGTGAGAATTTTGGATACACCAAGTGCACCACAAAACTTTGCTGTGAAGGAACTCAAGAAGGATTCAGTGACTCTTGCCTGGGATACCCCACTTACTGACGGTGGGTCTAAAATCACAAACTACATTGTAGAGAAGAGAGAGTCTGTCCGGAAGGCATATACTACTGTGACCAGCAACTGCACAGCCAACTCATTCAAGATTGAAGAGCTGCCTGAGGGTGGCATTTTCTACTTCAGAGTCTGTGCTGTTAATAAATATGGCCAAGGACAGATGGTTGAAACCAAAGAAGTCAAAGTGTCTGAGGTACCTCTGCCACCAAGCAAGGTTACTCTTGTAGATTTGACAAAGACCAGCGTGTCGCTGGCATGGGACAAACCTGCTCATGACGGTGGAAGCAAAGTAATGTGCTACAATGTAGAATTTAAGTCTAAGAGTGGAGATAAATGGGGCACAGCATGCACAGTCAAGGTGCCTGAAGCAACTATTCCTAATCTGACTCCTAATGAAGCCTATTTATTCAGAATTGTTGCAATCAATGAGAAGGGAAAGAGTGAGCCAAAGGATCTTGGCTTGCCGGTGGTTGCAAAGGATGTTGCAATTGAACCATCTATCAACTTATTGTTTACCACATACAGTGTGAAGGCTGGAGATGACCTCACTTTTGAGGTTCCAGTAAGAGGCAGGCCAAAGCCTGTTGTATCCTGGAAGAAGGATGGCCTTCCTTTGAAGCAAACATCATCACTGACCATCTTAAACACTGCAAACTCTTCCAAAATTATCATCAAAGAGGCTAGCAAAGAACATGTTGGCAAGTTTGAGATTACACTGGCCAACACAGGAGGAACTGTCGCAGCAGATATTGGCGTTGTTGTCCTTGATAAACCAGGTCCACCTAAAGGTATCAAGGTGGATTCTGTGACCTCAGACAGCATTACACTGTCATGGTCTCCACCAGATTATAAAGGTGGATGCTCCATTAGTAACTATATTGTGGAGAAGAGAGACACAAACACACAAGAATGGCAGATGGCAGCAAGTAATGTTGCCAGGACATCTTTCAAGGCTGGCCGTCTGACACATGGAGCAGAGTACCAATTCCGCATCTATGCAGTCAACCGTTATGGAAAGAGTACATTTTTGGATTCACCTGGAATCACTGCTCAGTATAACTTCAAACAACCTGGACCTCCTTCCACGCCTATAGTGAAATTAGCCACAAACTCTTACATGTTGGTGACTTGGAATGAGCCAGTGAATGACGGTGGTAGTCCTGTTGTGGGCTACCATTTGGAGAGGAAGGAGCGTTCTAGCATTCTTTGGACAAAAATGAACAGAGGAATGATCAAAGATACAGAATACAAAGTCAATGGAATTGAAGAGGGCATGACGTATGAATATCGTGTCTATGCTGAAAATATTGCTGGTATTGGTAAATCCAGCAAGGCCTGTGAAGGTGTAGCAGCTAGAGATCCATGTGACCCTCCAGGCACACCTGTGGTCACTGCCATTACTAGGGCATCTGTCTCCTTGTCTTGGGATAAACCAGAGTATGATGGTGGAGCCAAGGTTTCTGGTTACATAATTGAATGCAGAGACCTTCCTGAAGGACGCTGGACAAGGTGCAACTTCACTAATGTGCCTGAGACCCACTATGATGTGACAGGCCTTACAGAGAACAGCCAGTATGACTTCCGTGTCATTGCTAAGAATGCAGCTGGATTGTTCAGTGGACCATCTGACAACACTGGCTCCATCACTGTCAAGGATGATGTGGATCCACCACGCATCATGATGGATGTCAAGTTCAGAGAGACGGTGTTTGTGAAGGCAGGAGAAACTCTAAAGATTAATGCTGACCTTGCTGGACGTCCTGCCCCGGTCATTTCCTGGACCAAGGATGGCAAAGAAATTGAGCTGAGAGCAAGAATCCAAATTGTTTCAACAGATACCAGCACTTCTGTCATTGTGAAGGACTGCATCAGAAGAGATTCTGGACAGTATGCCCTCACTCTACGGAATATTGCCGGAACAGTTAACATGCCAATAAACTGTGTGATTCTAGATAAGCCAGGACCCTCAGCAGGACCTCTGCAGATCACAGGTCTCACAGCTGAGGAGTGCACTCTGTCGTGGGGTCCTCCTCAGGAGGCCGGTGGTGCTGACATAACCCATTACGTTATTGAGAAGCGTGAGACCAGTAGTTTGGCATGGACAATGGTAAAGGGAGACATCACAAAAACATACTTAAAAACCACAGGACTGCTTAAGGGCAACGAATATATTTTCAGGGTTTTGGCTGTCAACAAGCATGGACTTGGTGAGGCTCTGGAGAGTGATGCTGTAAAGATTACAGATCCATACACTTTTGCCTCTGCTCCAACTAGTGTTGATGTCACTGCCATAACTGGAGATTCAATGACCCTCACATGGTGCAAGCCAGCTAGTGATGGAGGCAGCCCCATCACTGGATATGTGATTGAACGTCGTGAGAAGACAGGTATGCGCTGGATCCGTGTAAACAGAGATCCAGTTGTTGAATGTACTACAGTAGCAACCAAACTGCGCAAAGGTTGTGAGTATGACTTCAGAGTCTATGCTGAAAATGCTGCTGGTCTGAGTCCTTCAAGTGAACAGTCTGCATCATTCAGAACAGTAGATCCTCTGGTTGTTGCTTCTCGCCCAACCAAGCCAAAGATTATCAGTTCAACTAAAGACAGTGTGTCCATTGCCTGGAAACCACCAACAGATGATGGTGGTGCTCCTATTCTTGGATACAGTGTAGAATACAGAGACTACATCCGCATACCAGAGGCAGAGGCTGAGGGAGAAGAGGAAGAATATGAAGAAGAGGAAGAAGAGGTACCTGAATCACCTGAAGAACTAGCAAGATGGATTGAGGCTATCCCTCTTACCAAAAGCTTAGAGTTCACAATGACTGGATTAAAGACAGATGCAGAATATGAATTCTGTGTCAAGGCAATAAACAAAGTTGGCAGCAGTGTGCGTAGCCCTTATTCAGATGTAGCTGTAGCAATGGACAGAACTGCAGAACCATCATTTGATGTTGACATTGAGTTGCGTAAAGTACTTATTGTTAAGCATAGCACAGCATTTAGTCTCAATGTACCATTCAAGGGAAAACCTGTGCCATCAGTCACATGGGCCAAGGAGGCCGTTGATCTAAAGGTCAGAGGAACCATTGAATCAACAGAATCCAGCACTTCATTGACTATTGAGAAGTCAACTAGAAATGACTCTGGCGAGTACTGTGTTGCAATTGAATCACCATTGGGAAAAGCAACATTGCCCATGGTTGTCAAGGTGCTCGACTCTCCTGGACCCCCTGTCAATGTTAAAGTTTCAGCAGTGACCAGGGATTCTGCAACCCTCACCTGGGAAGCTCCGGAGAACGATGGTGGTGATGCAGTGAAGGCCTACCATGTTGAAAAACGTGAAGCCAGTAAGAAGGCCTGGGTGTCTGTGACCAGCAACTGCCATGCACTGACTTACCAGGTGGAAGACTTGCAGGAGGGAGCCATGTATTACTTTAGAGTTATTGGAGAAAATGAGCATGGAGTGGGTGTCCCTCAAGAAGCCAAGGCTGGAACAAAGATTACAGGTAACATATGAACTGACTTTTTTAAAGCTGTTTTTAAAGCAGCAGTTGATTTTATACAAACTTTATCATTTCAACAAAATGTTCTTAATGAAAATGTCCTAATGTCTTTTACAGAGGTAGCAAGTCCACCCATGAAACTTGGAGTTGCAAATGTTACCAAGGACAGCATTACGATTGCCTGGACTAGACCAGAATACGATGGTGGTAGCAGAGTCACTGGTTACCTTATTGATGCCATAGAGAAAGGACAGACCAAGTGGGTGAAGTGTGCCACTGTGAAGACTTTGACCCACACCATTAAGAGCCTGAGGGAGGGTGCTGAGTACTTCTTCAGAGTCCGTGCTGAGAACCATGCCGGACTCAGTGATCCAAAGGAGATGATTGTACCAGTTATTGTCAAGGAAATACATGGTATTGTCTTTGGTTTTACTACTAAATCTTTATATTGGTTATGTTAATCATTATGTTTTTTATTGTCCCTAGAAAACAGGATGCCGTACATAAATACATTTTATTTTTATGGATTGATTTCGTTTTTTCAAAGGCAATACATAATGTAAAATAATAATGATAATTTCCATGGAATGAAAATTTATTTTTAAACACACTTTTTGAAAAGCGATGTAACTTTTGGAAAATTCACTTTTATGGGGGTATTACTTTTAAGGTGCCACTACAATTCCTCTTTTTCTTTTAACAGAGGCTCCAGAGTTTGACCTGAAGAATTACCCCAAGAATACAGTTTATGTGAGAGCAGGATCCAACCTAACCTTTGAGATTCCTCTCACTGGCAAGCCCATACCTAAGGTCTCCATGTCCAAGAACAATGTTGTCATCAAGGGATCCAAGAGGCTGTTAACAGAAGTAACTCCAGATAGTTTAATCATCACCCTAAATGAGAGCATTTCAAGTGACGCTGGCAAATATGAAGTCACTGCCTCAAATGCGGGAGGTACCACCAAAATCTTCATTATATTTGTTGTGCTGGACAGACCTGGACCTCCTGTTGGTCCAGTCGAGATTGGAGAGGTCGGAGAGACCACAGTATGTCTGAAATGGGCTCCTCCAGAGTATGATGGTGGCAGTCATGTTAGCAACTACATTGTTCTGAAACGTGAAACCAGCACTCCTTCCTGGGCAGAGGTGTCAACTAGCATTGCCAGAAGCTCGATCAAGGTGACTAAGCTTACCAAGGGAGAGGAGTATCAGTTCAGAATCAAGGCTGAGAATCGCTATGGTGTCAGCGACCACATTGACAGCAAGCCAGTCATGATAAAGCTACCATACAGTAAGTCAATACACTTAAATACAAGAAGGCAAAAATAAATGTAGCTTTAGTAAATTGATCTATTTTTTGTTGAAATATAAACTGATAAGATTATCTTTATGTGACAACTTTTGTGTTGTGGATTATGAATCCTTCTCAACACACGAATGATGTCCATTTCAGCCATTCCTGGACCTCCATCTACACCATGGCTCAGCTTTGTGTCTAGAGAGAGCCTGACAGTCTGCTGGAATGAGCCAGTCAATGATGGTGGAAACCCTGTGATTGGATATCATCTCCAGATGAAGGAGAGAAGCAGCATCCTCTGGCAGAAGGTCAATAAGACAGCAATCTCAGGAAACCAGTGGCGAGTCACAAACATCTGCCCTGGCCTCATCTATGAATTCAAGGTGGCAGCTGAAAATGCTGCTGGTATTGGAAAAATGAGCAAGACCTCTGAAGAGGTGCTTGCTATTGATGCCTGCGGTAAGTGTGTCTAATTATCTTTAGTTTTAAGGGGACCCACATCCTTAAATAACATCAAAACATATGCTAAAAACTCTTAACTGTTGTTTCATTAAAATTGTTAATGTTACAGAGCCCCCAGCAAATGTCCGTATCACAGAGGTCACCAAGAACTCAGTCAGCCTGGTCTGGCAGAGGCCTCCATATGATGGTGGTAGCAAGATTACCGGCTACAGTGTGGAGAGGAGGGAAGCTCCCAGTGGCAGATGGGTGAAAGCCAACTTTACAAACATCATTGAGCTGAGTTTCACTGTATCTGGACTGAACCAGGATGAGTCTTATGAGTTTAGAGTATACGCTAAGAATGCTGTTGGGTCTGTCAGCAACCCATCTCTCATTGTTGGCCCAGTGACTTGCGTCGATGCATGTGGTGAGGTTTTGAGTCATATTACATTTTTCAAGTCATGTTTACTTAATTGGATGTATTTATAAATTAATTATATTCATATCTCCTGTTCCACAGGTGCCCCAACGATTGACCTTCCTCCAGAATATCTGGATGTGGTACAGTACAAGGCTGGAGCTTCAGTTAAGCTTAGAGTCGGAATTATTGCCAAGCCTCTGCCAACCATTGAGTGGCTCAAGGATGGAAAAGAGCTGGTAGCTAGCTCTACTATGTCTGTTGAAAACACAACTGACTCTTCTGCTATTCTGATCAAGGATGCAGCTCGCCTTCACACAGGCTCATATGAGGTCAAGATCAAGAATGTACTGGGCTCGGCATCTGCAACCATCAGGATTGAAATTTTAGGTATTTAGAAATTCTAGCCTCACCCCTCCAATTGATAATTCTGAATTCCTAATAATTTTGAATAAAGGTACTCTACAGTCTTCCATCATCCCTGTATTTAATGTTCATATGCTCTTCCTTTTTTCCGTTTCCTATTAGACAAACCTGGACCCCCAGCTGGCATCATTAACTTCAATTCCATCACAGCAGACAAGATTACCTTTAGTTGGGAGTCTGTGCCTGAGTCTGACCAGGGAGGTTTCAAGGTGACCCACTACATTGTTGAGAGGCGCGAAACCAGCCGAGTGGTCTGGTCGACTGTTTCAGACAGGCAGGAGCAGACACATGTCACCGTCAGCAAGCTTGTGCGTGGAAATGAGTATGTGTTCCGCGTAATGGGTGTTAATAAGTATGGAGTTGGAGAGCCACTGGAGTCGGAACCTGTCATCGCTAAGAACACCTTTGGTAAGTTTAGCTGTTGAGCACTGTGAATATGATTAGTAATGTGAATAAGTCATAGCCGATATTATGATTGTGCTGCTAAATTATTACATTGCAGTAATTGTCTATCGTTTTTCCAAAGTCTTTGCTTTCATGAGAAAGAAAATTGGAAAAAACAAGATTGTTACTTGTTATCATTTGCGTTCTCTTAATGTGCTTGTTATACATTTATATAGTAACTCCTGGGCAGCCTCATACTCCTGAGGTAAACATCATCACCAAGTCCACCATGGTGGTAGAATGGGATAAACCAGGTGTAGACGGAGGTAGCACAGTGACAGGCTACTACCTGGAGAGACGCGACAAGAAGAGCTTGCGCTGGATCAGAGTTTACAAAGACCCTGTCACTGACATCAAACAGACCATCTACCATCTGACAGAAGGAAACGAGTACCAATATCGCGTGTGTGCCATTAATAAGGCTGGAGAGGGACCGTTCTCTGATGTATCAGACTACTACAAGGCTGCTGACCCAGTTGGTAAGTGGTCTAACATTCACAAATGTTGAACAGACAACAACATAAATGCACATCCCCACCTAACAAATAAATTGTACTTGCAGATCCACCAGATGAGCCTTGCAAGCTGAAGGTGGTGGATTCCACCAAGACATCCATCACTTTGGGCTGGTCCAAGCCAGAATGGGATGGAGGCAGTGAGGTCACCAGCTACATGGTGGAGAAGCTTGTTGAGGGAGAGCAAGAATGGGCTATGATTACCTCTAAGGGAGAGGTCAAGACAACAGAGTACACAGTTCACAACTTAAAACCAGATGTCAACTACTTCTTCAGAGTCTCTGCTATCAACTGTGCTGGCCGTGGAGAGCCTCTGGAGATGACTGAGCCTGTGCAAGCTAAGGACATCCTGGGTAAATTACTCACTGATATTGAAAATGTGAAGTGGGTTCAGTTTGTGTTCAACACATTTGTCTCGTTTTGTTCTTATCTCTCACACACATAGCAGTACCTGTATGACCTTTAATATTATTTTCATTCATTATTTCAATATTTCACAGAGGAGGCCCAGATTGACTCAGATGTGGCCATGAGAACTCACTACATTGTGAAGGCTGGAAAAGATGTGGAGCTGTCTGTTCCTCTGAAAGGCAGACCTGCTCCCACTGCTTCGTGGAGAAAAGGAGAAGAATGCATTGATCAAGACCCCAAATATGAGTTCCACCACTCAGACACTACCACGTGTCTTGTTATGCGTGAGGTGACCAGGCTTGACACTGGAAAGTACACAGTAAAGATAGAGAATGGTGTGGGAGAACCCAAGACACTGACCCTGTCTGTGAAGGTCCAGGATACTCCAGCTCATTGCAGGAATCTGGTCCTGAAGGATGTGACTCGTGGAAAGGTCACTCTCAGCTGGGAGCCTCCACTCCTTGACGGCGGTGCTGAGATCACAAACTACATTGTTGAGAAGAGGGACTCCTCCAAGAGGTCCTACTCTGCAGTGACAAGCAAATGCATAGACACAACATACACCATCGAAGATCTCTCTGAGAAGACATCCTTCTTCTTCCGTGTGTTAGCAGAGAATGAAAATGGTGTTGGTGATCCATGTGAAACACTTGAGGCCATAAAGGCTACAGAGACTCCAGGACCAGTCAAGGAGGTCTCTATGAAGGATTCATCCAAGACTTCTGTCACTCTGCAGTGGCTGAAGCCTGATTATGATGGTGGCAGCATCATCTCTGACTACATCATAGAGAAGAAGCTCAAGGATGAGGAATGGTCATTGGGAGGAACCAGCAGACACTGTGAGTTTGAGGTGAAGAAACTCAAGGAGCACTCAGACATGTTCTTCAGAGTTGCTGCCAGAAATGAGAAGGGACAGGGTGACTTTTTTGAGATTGGGCCTATCAAGGTCATTGATTACATTATAACACCTGAGGCAAGCCTTGCAGAGTACCCAGGTGGAACCATAAGTGTTCGCCTGGGTCACAATGTGCACATTGAGCTGCCATACAAAGGTAAACCAAAACCTTCTGTTTTGTGGCTAAAGGACAATCTACCTCTAAAGGAGAGTGACCAAGTCCGATTCAAGAAGACAGAAAACAAAGCCACTCTAATGATTAAGAATGTGAAGAAGGAGAATGAGGGCAAATACACCCTGACCCTTGACAATAAGGTCAACAGAAGATCCTTCCACATCCATGTCATCACACTTGGACCACCATCAAAGCCTATTGGACCCATCCGTCTGGATGAAGTGAGAGCTGAGAGCATCATGATATCCTGGGATGAACCTAATGACGACGGCGGCGGAGACATCGCCTGCTACGCTGTGGAGAAGCGTGACACCTCTCAGTCTGACTGGAAGATGGCCTGCTCCAGTGTACAGGACACTCAGTTCAAGATCCCCAACCTGATTAAGGGTCTCCAGTACCAGTTCAGAGTGTGTGCTGAGAACAGATATGGCGTTAGTGAGCCTCTGGTCTCACAGATGGTCATTGCCAAGCACCAGTTCAGGCCTCCAGGCCCACCGGGAAAGCCTGTTGTGTACAATGTCACTAATGATGGCATGACCATCCAGTGGGAGCAACCCATCTATGATGGTGGTACCCCCATCCAGGGCTTCCATGTGGAGAAGAAGGAAAAGAATAGCATCATGTGGCAAAAGGTGAACACTATGCTGGTCAAAGAAACAGATTACAGAATATTGGGACTCATTGAAGGCCTTGAGTACTCCTTCAGAGTCTACGCCCAGAATGATGCTGGCTTCAGTCGAATGAGTGATGAGAGCAACCCAACCATGGCTGTCAGTCCTGTTGGTGAGTGCTGATTCAGACGTTAAGTTTAGCAAATTCGTTTCTGTTCTAAAACCTGACTAATATGTTGTTACAATGTAACCACTTAATGTCTCCCATGTCTTTCAGATCCTCCTGGCCAGCCAGACTACACTGATGTGACAAGTGACTCAGTGACACTGAAATGGGATGCACCCAAACGTGATGGTGGTAGCAAGATTGCCAGCTATAGCATTGAGAAACGGCAAGGACATGGCCGCTGGTTCAAGGCCAACTTAACTGATGTACATGACTGCCAGTATACTGTCACTGGGTTGGCAACAAATGAACGCTATGAGTTCAGAGTGATTGCCAGAAATGCCATTGGTGTCGTCAGCCCCCCCTCCAACTCCTCTGGCTTGATTGTGGTCAGAAGTGAGAACGGTGAGTATTATAGTGCATTCTTGATGATTGTTTTTTCCTACACCAATATTATGGTGATTTTAACTAACTTTCTATAACTATGTAAATAATCTCTAGAATTGACATTTTAAATTTTAATCAGAGATGTGTCTGGTGTTAGCCCACTGATTTAATCAGATTGAGTGATGAGTGGATTTTAAATTCTAAATAACAAACCACTTTGTAACTTTGTTTTGTACTATATAAATTTATTATTATTATTTTATTTTATCCTTAAGCTCACATTTGGCATTTGAGTAAAACCTATAATATCCCCAAATTCAAGATGTTTTCTTTGACACTAAGACTAAGTTGTCCATGTTGGCATTTTGATGGCATGCTGTGTTGTAACTCCCTCCACCCCCTCATACTCCTGCCACCAAACTGACCATGATTGGACAATATGCAAATAGAAATGCCCAACCCTAATGCATTCTCTTTTCCTCTAAATTAGCTTCTCCAAATATTGAGTTTGGCCCAGAGTACTTCGAGGGATTGACAGTCAAGGCAGGAGACAACATCAGGCTGAAGGTAACCATCACTGGACGCCCTGTTCCCAAGGTCGTCTGGTACAGAGATGGTGTTCAGGTAACCAAAAAGATGATGGACATTATCAACGTAGCTGGATCCAGCACCCTGTTTGTCAGGGACGCTGATCGTACACACCGCGGCCTCTTCACTGTGGAGGCTACCAACGGATCTGGAAGCAAGAAGGAGAACATTCTTGTTCAAGTCCAAGGTACGCAGGGTTGACATTTTTCTCTTTATATTACAGTGCAGTTGTTTACACCACTGTATTTATATATTTATGTTCTAACTTCAATCTCACACACCTACGTGATACAGACACACCTGGGGAGCCAGTAGGACCCATCACTTTCAGCCACATCTCAGAGGGCAAGTGCACTTTGTCTTGGAACCCACCAGAGAATGACGGCTGCTCCGAAATTTCACATTATATCATTGAGAAGCGCGAGACCTCCAAGATCTCCTGGGCCTTGGTGTCTGATGAATGTAAAGAGTGCACTTTCAATGCAACCAAGCTCATCAAGACCAATGAGTACCAGTTCAGGGTCTCTGCTGTTAACAAGTTTGGAGTTGGCAGACCTTTGGAATCCAGCCCCATCATTGCACAGATGCAATACAGTAAGTGGAAAGTTGGAAAGGTTTTTTAAAAAATGTATATTTAAGACAAAATGTTTATTTCTGTATGATTTTTATATGTAGTTATATGCACACATTGCACTCATCCATCAAAATTGTTTCCCTCAGCCACTCCCGATGCTCCAGGCACTCCCGATGCTACTGAGGTCACAGGTGAGAGCATCACCTTGTCCTGGACTCCTCCAACATCTGACGGTGGAAACCCCATTCAGTATTATATACTGGAGAAACGAGAAAAGAAGACTGTCCGGTTCTACAAGGTGATTACCAAGAAACCCATCGTCGAATGTGCCCACAAGGTGCTCCACCTGACAGAGGACATGGAATACGAGTTCCGTGTGATGGGTGTGAATGATGCTGGTGTTGGAGCTCCTAGCAACATCTCTGTGCCTATCAAAGCTGCCGAGCCAAAGGATATTCCTTGTGCTCCATCTGTGATTTGTGTGTCGGACTCCACCAACACCTCCATCAGCCTGGAATGGAGCAAGCCCATGGACGACGGAGGCATGGAGATCCTTGGCTACATTATTGAGATGATGAAGGGACAAGAGACAGAATGGAATAGAGTAAATGAGCAGCTGGTGGCAGAAACAAATTACGTGGTGACGGGTCTACAGACAGGAGCAGAGTACAAGTTCCGTGTCGCAGCTGTCAATCACGTGGGTAGAGGTGAGGACAGGGAGACTCCAGAGCCTGCTCAGGCTGTAGACAGGCTAACACCACCACAGGTGGATATTGACGCCACCTTCAAGCAGACACACATTGTTAAGGCTGGAGGTTCAGTGTGCCTGGGCATCTACTTCAGAGGAAACCCAATTCCCACGGCCACCTGGGTGAAGGAAGAAGGAGAGCTGGGTGTCATGTCAGAGATTACAACTACAGATGGCTACAGTTGTCTAGGTATTGAGAACTGCTCGAGAAATGATACGGGCAAATACACTGTTAACCTCGAGAACGCTAGTGGCAGCAAGGCCATTACATTCACTGTAAAGGTGATGGACACTCCTGGACCTCCACAGGCTGTTGCCCTCAAAGAGGTGTCCAGAGGCTCGGTCACACTTATCTGGGAGCCTCCTCTCAATGACGGTGGAGCCCGAATCCATCACTATATTGTTGAGAGACGTGAGGCTAGCCGCCGCACTTGGCAGCAGTCTGGTGGCAAGTGCACAAAGCATAACCTGAAGATCCAGGACCTGCTGGAGGGAGTGCCATACTTATTCAGAGTCTCAGCCGAGAACCAGCACGGTATAGGTGAAGCCTTTGAGCTGACTGAGCCTGTCATTGCCACCGCAGAGCCAGCATCTCCAAAGAGAATGGACATCCTGGACACCACAGACAACTCTGTGTCACTGGGCTGGCTCAAACCAGAACATGATGGCGGTAGCCGCATCCAGTGTTACGTCATTGAGGCTAAGCCAAAAGGTACAGACAAATGGGTAGTGGTTGGCAACACCAAGACTCTCACCTATACAGTTGAAAGACTCAACAAGGGCGATGAGTATGACTTCCGTGTGAAGGCTAAAAATGATGCCGGCTACAGCAAGCCCAGGGAAACCCTTGCTCCTGTGCTGGTCAAAGAGCCTCACATTGAACCTGCTGCTGACCTCAGCGAGATTACCAACCAGCTCATCACAAGCAGGTCTGGCGGTACTTTCACCATTGACGTTCCCATCAGTGGTAGACCTACTCCAAAGGTCACTTGGAAACTGGAGGAGATGAGGCTGAAGAGCTCAGACAGAGTCTCCATCATCGTAACTAAGGACAGAACCAGCATTTCAGTCAAGGAGGCCATGAGAGGAGATGGTGGTAAATACTACCTGACTCTGGAGAACGTGGCAGGATCCAGGACCTTCACTGTTGAAGTTAATGTCACAGGTAGACCCAGTCCTCCAACTGGACCTATCGAAATCTCATCCATCACCTCTGAGTCCTGTGTCATTAACTGGCAACCACCAGAAGATGATGGTGGCACTGACATCACCAACTACATAGTGGAGAAGCGTGAGTCTGGCTCCACTGCCTGGCAGCTGATCAACTCCAGCGCAAAGCGCACAACTCTCCACGTCAGTCACCTGACCAAGTACATGCAGTACACATTCAGGGTCTCTGCCGAGAATAGATTCGGTGTCAGCAAGCACACTGAGTCTGAGACTATTGTCGCAGAGCATCCTTTCAGTAAGTACTACTCAATAAACTAACTTTGTATCTTATTCACAAATTTTATGAAAAAGAAACATATATAGGTTTTTAAGCATTTTTTAGACTGCTAATGTCTTCTATTGAATTAGGCTGGAATTTAGTTGACTGTGCTCAACAACAAAATCTCTTTTTTTTATGACAGCACCTCCTGGCCCACCAACAAAGCCTTCAGTCTTCAATGTCACTGCTAACACAATGACCCTGAAATGGGAGGAGCCCTATAATGATGGCGGAAGCAAGGTGACGGGCTATTGGATTGAGAAGAAGGAGAGGAACAATATCCTGTGGGTGAGGGAGAACAAGATCCCTTGCTTTGAGTGCTACTACAAGGTGGACGGTCTGGTCGAAGGTCTTGAGTACCAGTTCAGGGTTTATGCCATGAACAGTGCTGGGCTGAGCAAAGCCAGTGAGGCCTCCAAGGGAGCAGTTGCTCAAAACCCAGTTGGTGAGTTTTAAAACTGTTCAGTGGCTTTTTACTTTGTACTCCATTGTTCCAACATGCCTGACAAAATGTCCTGATGTGTTTTTTAGATCCACCAAGTAAGCCAGAAGTCACAAATGTTACAAGAACCACCGTCTCCCTCAAATGGTCGTCTCCACTGAATGATGGTGGCAGTCCTATTGTGGGCTATATCATTGAGCGTAAGCCATACACTTTGACTGGTGAGGGCCGCTGGCTTAAGTGTAACTACACCAATGTGACAGATAATTTCTACACGGTTACCGCCCTGGGAGAGGGAGAGCCCTATGAGTTTAGAGTCATTGCCAAGAATGCCAACCAGGTCTTCAGCAAGCCTTCGGAGTCCACCGGCTCTGTGCAGTGCAAGATCGACTTTGGTAAGATCTGCATCTGTGTTGTACAATACCACCACAACAGCACACGTTCACACATTTGACCTTAACAATTCTTTAGTCTCATGTTTCCTGTAGATGTAGATTTGATTAAATATGCATATTTTACAGTCCCAGCAAAGGAGTCCTGTCTTATCAATTCATTGTTTCATAATCATGTTTCTTTGTCCACCCAACAGAGCCTCCAAAGGCCCAACTAGATAGTAAACTCCTATCTGAAACCGTGAAGGTCAGAGCTGGTTCAGACCTGGTTCTGGATGCTGCAGTGGGAGGCAGGCCTGACCCCAAGGCTTCCTGGTCCAAGGGAAACAGGGAGCTGGAGTTGTGTGAAAAGTACCACCTGCAGTACACCCCCACCAGGGCTATGGCCATCATCAAGTTCTGTGACAGAGATGACACAGGAAAGTACATCCTCACGGTCAGGAACGTGAGTGGAACCAAGACTGCGGAGGTCAACGTCAAAGTGCTTGGTAAGTGAGCATTTCAAGCTATTTTATGCATTTCAGATTTTAGAGTATTAATTCATCAAAGTTTATTCAATGTAAATTACAATGAGTAAATGTGTTTTTTCCAGACACCCCCGGAGTATGTGAAGGCAGCATTGAGATCAGCAAGATCACAGAGGAGTCATGCACGCTGAGCTGGAAGCCGCCTCAGGAGGATGGCGGTGACGAGGTCTCCCACTACATCGTGGAAAGGCGCGACACCAACAGACTCAACTGGGTCATCATGGATGCCGAGTGCAAGGAGCTGACCTGCAACATAACCAGGCTGTTTAAGAACACAGAGTACCTTTTCAGAGTACGAGGAGTCAACAAATACGGAGCTGGAGTCCTCCTCCAGTCAGAGCCCATGGTTGCCAGAAACACTTTCAGTAAGTGCAACATTCAGATCATTGTGAAATAATACCTATAAACAATGTTTTAAAAGTATAATATCCCAAAAATCTTGCTTAAATATTTTGAACTAAGGATCAACAAATTTAATCCTCATTACCACTAACCCCGAATGACCTTTCCTTTTCTCCAGCCGTGCCAACTTCTCCTGGTGCTCCAGAGATCCTGGTGTCAGGAAAAGACTTTGCCACCATCGAGTGGCTGAAGCCAGAAAGCGATGGTGGCAGCCCACTGAACCACTACCTGGTGGAGAGGCGCGAGAGAAAGAGCGCTCGCTGGGTGAAGGTGAACAGGGACGGAGCTTGCTTGGACACCACAATGAAGGTGTCCGGTTTGACCGAAGGCAACATCTACCAATTCAGAGTGACAGCCATCAACAAGGCAGGAGAGAGCGAACCCAGCGAGGTTTCTCTGTATGTTGTCTGCAGAGTGCCAACATGTAAGTTTGGTTTGTTCAAGTCTAAATGCCTCACATTAAATGCACTGAAGATCTTAAATATATAAATCTCCTCTTTTTCGATCTGTCTAGTGACAGGATTTAGCGGTAATCATGTCATCAGTAAATCCTTTACAAATCTATAAATTTTAATTCCTGTCCTCTCAGGCACCCCTGTTCCTCCTTCTATCCCTCGTATCACCGACACTCATGCTGACAGCATCAGCCTGGCCTGGTCCCGCCCCGTGGAGGACGGAGGAGCTGACGTGATTGGCTACATCCTGGAGATGCAAGAAGCCGGAGCAGAGGAATGGAAGAAGGCCCACGAAAAGACCCTGCGGGCTACAGAGTATGTGGTGACCGGACTCTCTGCAGGCAAGAAGTACTGCTTCAGAGTGGCCGGCATCAACATCAACGGTACAGGAGACTTCAGTGAACCATGTGCTGAGACTGAGCCAGTGGAGAGAATTGGTAAGTCCTCTGATAAACTAAGTTCCTGTGTTGGCAATCACTTAATGCTTTTCCGGTTTATTTAAATTAAAATGGGAACTTCACATTCAAAATTAAAACATGCACACCATGACTTTTCTTCTCCAATAGAGTAAATATTGTTTGCAAGTCTTTCATGATGAGGTAACACTTTAATTAAAACATTTTCAAAAACATTTCGAGGCATATGTTAATTATCCACTTTTTTTCTCACACAGAAACTCCTGACTTTGAGCTCCACGATGACCTAAAGAAGACCATCTGTCTGCGCGCCGGTGGCTCCCTTCGCCTGTTGGTAAAGGTCACCGGTCGTCCCACTCCTGCCCTCACTTGGAGTAAGCCGGATGTTGACCTCCATAACAGAGGATTCATTGACGTCACCAACACTTCCACCACGCTCATCATCGATAAGGTCCACCGCTACGACGCTGGCAAGTACACACTGGTGGCGGAAAACTCGGCTGGGAAACAGGAAGTCAACATTCTGGTCAAGGTCTATGGTAAGTTCATGAAAATCTCTGAGAATTTAAGTGAAATATGACATATTACATAAGACTATGTCTATATGACTTTATTATAACATAACTAACATTTATTTTGCCATTGATTTTATGTGATAAAGTAGCTCATTAAAATATTTTAACAAAATGTTTTTTCATTGTTAGATACTCCTGGACCAACTGGACCAATAAAGATCAAAGAGCTGACCAAGGAGTCTGTTACCATCTCTTGGGAAGCCCCAACTGTGGATGGTGGCGCTCCTGTCAACAACTTCATCATTGAAAGGCGTGAGGCCTCCATGAGAGCCTACAAGACCATCACCTCCAAGTGCAGTAAGACTTCCTACAAGATCGATGGCCTGATGGAGGGCATGCTGTACTACTTCCGGGTCCTCCCTGAGAACATCTATGGTATCGGTGAGCCGTGTGAGACTCCAGATGTTGTCCTGGTTTGCGATGTGCCTCTGCCACCACAAAAGCTGGAGGTGATCGACGTCACCAAGAGCACCGTCATCCTGGGCTGGGAGAAACCCGAGCATGATGGTGGCAGCAGACTGACGGGCTACGTCATCGAAGCCTGCAAGTTTGGCACCGACAAGTGGATGAAGGTGGCCACGCTGAAAACCACAGACTTTGAGCACACCATCGAGAAGCTGAATGAGAGTGAGCAGTACTTGTTCAGAATCAGAGCAATCAACAGCAGAGGAGCCAGCGAGCCCAAAGAGCTTGTTACAGCTGTCACTGTACAGGAACAGAGAGGTAACAGACACAAAAACATTTGCTTCCTGCAGTTAGATTGTGAACTGAGCTGTGTTATACTCAATGTTATTTCCCAACTGGAAACTATATGATTAATATTACATTTTTGTATCTCTCTTTTTCCTTTCCAGTAATGCCCGTCGTGGACTTCTCCAGTATTCCCCAGAAGGTTGTCAATGTGCTGGCTGGCAAGACTCTGGAGTTGGACCTGCCCATCATTGGCAGGCCTCCTCCTGTCTGCTCCTGGTACTTCAGTGATAACAAGATAAAAATCACAGACCGTGTCAAGGTCAAGAGCACCGGCAAGTTCTCCAAACTAACGGTGTCTGACACCACCATCGACGACACTGGTGACTACACCCTGGAGGTTAAGAACGCGGTTGGTGTTATTACAGAGGTCATCAAGGTCATCATCCTCTGTAAGAAACCATTCCTCATCTGTTATTTTAGTTCAATTATGTATTGCTGTTGCTTATCAACAGCAGGTTACAATAACGTTTTTTATTAAAATGTACCTTTTAGCCAAGAAGTTGGCTATAACAACTCATTCTTTTAATCCCCTTTGACCAGCTAAACCTGATGAACCAAAGGGACCCATCAGGTTCGATGAGATTGATGCCACCACCGTCACCTGCAGCTGGGATCCTCCAGTCAGAGATGGCGGAGCTCCCATCAGTGGCTACGCGGTGGAGCAGCGTGATGCTCACAGACCTGGCTGGGTGCCTGTCTGCGACTCTGTTAGCCGACCAACCTTTAAGTTTGAGAACCTGATTGAAGGAGATGAGTATGTCTTCCGTGCAGCTGCCATTAATAGATACGGCACTGGAGAGTTCCTGCAGTCTGAGATTGTCACCTGCAGGAGTTTGAAAAGTAAGATTTTAGGCTTTTTTTTAAGGTTACACATTTAGGCGATATTACTATGGAGACACAATTATGTTCAAAGAAGTATTGTAAGTCGTTTCCCCTCCTTCACAGATGTGCCTGGACCTCCTGGCCGTCCAACCATCTTTGATGTTTCTCGTGACGGCATGACTGTGGCCTGGCTCCCGCCAGAAGAGGACGGCGGCCTTGAGGTTTCTGGATACATTATCGAGCGCAAAGAAGTTAGGTCTGACAGATGGGTGCGTGCCAACAAGAACCCCGTCACCATGACCAGATACAGGTCAACAGAATTGATTGAGGGCCTGGAGTACGAACACAGAATCACTGCCATCAATGCCAGAGGACTGAGTAAACCAAGTCTGCCATCCAAACCAGCAGTGGCAACAGACCCTATTGGTACGAGAACAGTTTGAAGAAAAAAAAGCTCTATTTATAAATGAGGATTTAAGATCAAAGTGAGAATTCATAGTTAAATGGGTGGCATCAAAATTCTTGATGGGGTGTAAGTACAGACTCATATCTTTTGAAGCAGCAGCTAGAAATAGTAACATGCTTTTCTTCCCAATTCAGATCCACCTGGCTGTCCTCAGAACCCAAGGATCACTGATACCACCAAGTCCTCTGTGTCTCTGGCTTGGAGTCCTCCCGATGATGAGGGAGACGCAAGGGTCGACGGTTACTTGATTGAGATGCAGAAGGCGGGCACCATGGCCTGGATCAAGTGCAATACCACACCATCTCTGATCTGTGAGTACACGCTGACCAACATGCCACAAGGAGAGGAGTTCAAATTCCGTGTGATGGCCTGCAATGCTGGTGGCTCCGGAGAGCCTGCTGAAGTACCTGGAACTGTAACTGTGACTGAGATGCTTGGTAAGGACACAAAGGTTACATTAAATACACCTGCACTAACATCATCAATCAATCAATCATTTGCATACGTTTAAAATTAATAGAAAATAAAAATTACTTTTCTAACTATCATTGTTCTCCAGAATCTCCTGACTATGACCTGGAGCTCAAATACAAAGACGTGTATGTGGTCCGCCAAGGAGGAGTGGTTAGACTATCTGTGCCCATCAAGGGTAAACCTCACCCAACCTGCAAGTGGTCGAAGGATGCCGGTGCAGTCTCCACCAAGGCCATGATTGCCTCCACCGAGGAGGCCAGCGAGCTGGTGATCAAAGGAGCCGAGCGGAGCGACTCTGGCATGTACGACCTCCTACTGGAGAATAAGGTTGGCAAGAAGAAGGCTCAAATCAAGGTGAAGGTTATTGGCCGCCCAAGCGCTCCAGAAGGACCAATGGCCTTTGAGGAGATCCAGGCCAACTCTGTCAAGTTGTCCTGGAAGTTGCCTACGGATGATGGTGGCTCAGAGATCCTGGGTTACATCGTAGAAAGACGTGAGGCAACCAGAAACGCCTGGTACACCGTGGATTCCAGGGTGACCGACACACAGATGGTTGTCAAGGGCCTGAAGGAGGGAACAGAGTACCACTTCAAGGTCACAGCTGAAAACTCCTTCGGTATCAGCTCCTCTCTGAAGTCAGAGCAGCCACTGGTGCCCAAGACTCCTCTCTGTAAGTACTTTTTATCTTCAGTCTTAGTTGTCTTTCAACAGTATGAGAGTAATGAGTAATGACTAAAAACTCTGTATTTTTAAACCAGGTCCCCCTGAGCCTTCAAGCACCCCACCAGAGATCATGGACGTCACAAAGAGCTCTGTGGCATTAGCCTGGTCCAGACCAAAGGATGACGGTGGTTCTGCCATCACTGGCTACTTTGTTGAGTACAAGGTGGTGTCCACTGAGACATGGTCCCGCCACCAGACCAAGATCACCTCCACCATGTTCACTCTGCCTGGACTCACCCCTGATGCAGACCACCAGTTTCGCATTGTTGCTGTCAACAACATTGGCGAGAGCGAGGCTGGTCCTGTGTCTGACCCAGTCACATGCAAGGATCCATTCGGTGAGTCTCCTCTCCTAATGCAATTCAATTTCTTATAATTAATAACAGTTGTTATTATGTGATGGAATTTTAATGGGTATAGGTCAATCAGATGTGAAATCTAATCAAACAGTTTTTTACTGACAACAAAACCTGAATTAAAAAAGATGCAGTGGTTTTTGTTGGTGTCAGTAAGTCACAGAAACCAATGTTAACTAAGTTAACTTGTTTTTTGTTTCCTTCTTTCCAGACAAGCCAAGCCAACCTGGCGAGATCGACACAGTTAACGTGACAAACAACTTCATCTCTATCCGTTGGCAAGCTCCAGAGTGCGATGGTGGAAAGGAGGTCCTGGGCTACTGGGTGGAGTACAGGAAGTCCATTGAGAGCACCTGGAAGAAGTGCAACAAGCAGAGGCTGAAGGAAAAGGAGTTAACTATACCTGGACTGGCTGAGGCCACAGAGTATGAGTTCAGAGTGTTTGCTGAGAATGAGACAGGAATGAGTAGACCTCGTAGAACTGCCACGTGCATCAAGACCAAACAAAGTTGTGAGTAAACTGAATTATATGGTGTGAAAAGTATTTCCAGGCATTTACCCAACTTAGTTGCCAGAGTGACAACAGTATTACTGAACATAATACATGTGTTTCCAACTTGTTTTGTACGTACAGCTGAAACTAAACCAAGCCTGAGAAAGGAAATGGATGAAGTAACTGCCAAGCTTAGCCAGCCTGCTGTCATGAAGTGCCAGATTATTGGCAGACCTGTCCCTGACATCAAGTGGTATCATGCTGGCAAGGAGATTGTTGAGTCCCGCAAGTACGAGATGAGCTCAGACGGCCGCAACCACTCCCTCTCTATCTTGACCGAACAGCAGGAAGATGAGGGAGAGTACACCTGCAAGGCCATCAACGATGCCGGAGAAGCCGAAACCACAGGCATCCTGGTGTTGGAGGCTGCTTCATCCTTCCACCCTGACTACCCGCTGAAGGAAACGTACTATGCTGGCCTTGGAACCACTCTGCGCATCCATGCTCTCTACATCGGCCGTCCTGAGCCAAAGATCATGTGGCTGCATGGGGCAAAGACCCTGGAGAACACAGAGGACATCAGCATTGAGACCACCGAGCACTACACACACCTGATTATCAAGAATGTGCAGCGCAGAGTCCATGGAGGCAAATACAGGATCAGACTGCACAACCACTTTGGCAGGGCTGACACCGCATTCAATGTTGAGATTTATGGTATGTTTGTGTAAATCTACTTCAATTAGTTCAACAAAGCATGCATTTTTAAAGGTGATATTATTAGATTCATAATTAATATCTAATACCTCTGCTTCCAGACAAACCTGACATGCCTCAGGGTCCCATTGTGCTGGATGCCCTCCTGAAGAACTCTGTCATCATCAGCTGGAAGCCTCCTAAGGACGATGGAGGTTGCATGATCACCAACTACATTGTGGAAAAGCGTGAGGACAAGGAGGGTACTGAATGGGAACTTGTGTCATCATCCATTAATGGCACATCTTGCCGTGTGCCCAACCTCATTGACAGTGCCGGATACTTCTTCCGTGTGTACGCCCAGAATCGTTATGGCAACAGTGAGCCACTGGAGCTCACTTCACCTATCCTTATCAAGAGCCAACTGGGTATGTTTAATCCAATATACAATTTACTTCATACATTCATGTCTAACATAGAACTGTAAAATAGTAAGACAATTTAAAAAGATACCCAGGTACACTGTGGAAAAGTACTGACAATGGTTTCTGATTTATAAATTCCTGTCCACAGAAAAACCATCACCACCTCTGTCGCCAGTTGTTTCTGGAATTACCAAGGACTCCTGCGTGGTTTCCTGGAAGCCTCCACTCAGCGATGGTGGCTCCAAAATCAAGAGCTATTGCCTTGAGAAAAAGCACAAGAAGGACAAGAAGGAATGGAGCGAATGGACTCCGGTGACCACAGACGAGATCAAACAGACTGTGTTCTCTGTCAAGCGTCTGACCGAGGGTGTTGAGCACATCTTCCGTGTGAAGTGCGAGAACCTCGGCGGACAGAGCGACTACAGCCAGGAGACCGCACCATTCGTTCCAGCCACAGCCATCGAGATCCGTGCTCCTGCCTTCAAGGAAGAGCTGAGGAACATGAGTGTCAAGTACAAGAGCAATGCTACCCTTGTCTGCAAGATCACAGGACAACCCAAGCCTGTGATTAAATGGTTCAGACGAGGAAAGGAGATCCACTCTGATGGAAAGAAGATCAAGATCCAGGAGTTCAAGGGAGGTTACCACCAGCTTGTCATCACCGAGGCTGATGAGGAAGACTCCACTGTGTACCAGATCAGGGCAACCAACCAGGGAGGCTCCATCTGTGCGACAGTCTCTCTTGATGTTGAAAGTAAGCTAACAGACACCTAATTTCTCCAACTAGACCACTGTTTTATCACACTGACAAATGTGAACATATTAAACTTTTTTTTATTAAATAAAACATTATATCTGACTCAAACATTTTCCTTAATGTCTAGTTCCTGCCAAGATCCACCTGCCAAAGAACCTGAAGGACAAGGAAGCCATCCCTGCCCTGCGTGGAGAAATGGTCAATATCAAGATTCCTTTTGGTGGCAAACCTGATCCTGTCATCACATGGCAGAAGGGACAAGATCTCATTGACAGCAATGGCCACTACCAGGTCATTGTCACCAGATCATTCACTTCTTTGGTGTTCCCCAATGGAGTGGAGAAGAAAGATGCTGGTTTCTACATTGTGTGTGCCAAGAACAGATTTGGCATTGACCAGCAGACAGTTGAGCTGGACGTAGCCGACGTGCCTGATCCACCACGTGGTGTCAAAGTCAGTGACGTCTCAAGAGACTCGGTCACACTGAACTGGATGGCCCCAGCAAATGATGGGGGCAGCAGGGTCATTAACTACATCATTGAGAAGTGCCCCACCACTGCTGAGAGGTGGCAGCGTGTTGCCCAGTCCCGTGACACCCGCTACACCGTTGTAAATCTGTTTGGTGGAACCAGCTATCAGTTCAGAGTCATCGCTGAGAACAAGTTTGGACAGAGTGCTCCATCTGAGACCAGCGGACCTGTCATGACCAAGGAGGACAAATCCAGAGTTCTGCTCTATGATAGGGAGGTTGACGATACTGGACGTGTCCCCAGGGGCAAGGCTCAACACTCTGATGCCAAGAATTTGCACAACAAATATGCCATTGCAGAGGAATTGAGCAGAGGTCAGTTTGGCATTGTCCACCGCTGTGTTGACATCAGCTCTGAGAAGACCTACATGGCTAAATTCGTAAAAGTGAGAGGCGCAGATCAAGCAATAGTCAAGAAGGAAATTGGAACACTAAATCTGGCCAAACACACAAACTACCTCCTGCTCCATGAATCTTTTGACAGTCCTGAGGAGCTGGTGATGATCTATGACTTCATCTCTGGTGCTGACATCTTTGAGCGCCTCAACACAGCTGAGTTTGAGCTTAATGAGCGTGAGATTGTCAACTACATCAGGCAGATCTGCTCAGCTCTTGAGTTCCTGCATGCTCAGAGCTATGGACACTTTGATATCAGACCTGAGAACATCGTGTACACAACTAGAACCAGCTGTAATGTAAAGATTATTGAGTTGGGCCAGTCCAGACACCTGACTCCTGGAGACCAAATCAAGATTCAGTATACCACTGCCGAGTATGCTGCCCCTGAGATCCACCAGTGTGACCTGGTTAGCTCCGTCACTGACATGTGGTCTGTGGGTGTCCTTGCCTATGTGCTCCTCAGTGGACTTAATCCATTCTCAGCAGAAACCAACCAACAAATGATTGACAACATCTCCAATGCAGCCTACAGCTATGAGGATGAGTCCTTCAAGCAGGTCAGTGTCGAGGCATTAGACTTCACAGACCGCTTAATGACAAAGGAACGCAAGCACCGTATGACTGCTGCTGAGGCTCTGGCGCATCATTGGCTGACCAAGCCTGCAGAGGAGATTAGCACCAGAGCGATCCCAACTGGCAGGCATAAGCGATACTACCAGACAATGGTGAGGAAAGAGTGGAACACTGTTGTCTCTGCAGCCCGTGTGGCCAGCGGCGGCTCCATCAGGTCCCAGCGTGGTGTCTTTGTTGCTAAGGTGAAGATTGCTCCCTTTGAAAACGGTCCAGTTGGAGGCCAGATTGGCCACGCAGTGGTGAATGAGGGAGACAGTATGAAATTCATCTGCAACATTGAAAACTATGATAGCACTACTGAAGTGACATGGTACTGTGGCGTCAGGCAACTTGAAGCAGGTGACAAATATGAAATTGAATATGAGGACGGCCTGGCTGTAATCACCATCAATAAGGTCACAAGAGCAGATGATGGCACTTACAGATGCAAAGTTGTGAATGAGTATGGTGAGGACAGTGCCTATGCTGAGCTGTTTATTAACAGTGTTAGATCTTACCGCGACTTCTTCATCGCCCGTGTGGTCAAGAAAACAAAACGCAGAGTTGACACTGCCAGAATGCTCCAGAAGCCACCAGAGTTCACCCTTCCTCTGGTCAACCGTACAGCCTATATTGGTGAGAATTTGCGCTTTGGCGTCACCATCACGGTTCACCCTGAACCTCGTGTCACCTGGCTCAAATCTGGACAGAAGCTCATCCCTGAACAGGATGACAAGAAATACACCTTCATCAGCGACAAGGGCCTGTACCAGCTGATTATCCACAACCTTGAGGACAACGATGATGCTGAGTACAGTGTTGTGGCCCGTAACAGGTACGGAGATGACAGCTGCAAGGCTCGTCTTACCGTCGTTCCTCGACCTAAACCAGCAGACCTCACCTTGAGGCCCATGTTCAAACGCCTGCTAGCAAATGTTGAGTGCAGGGAGGGCCAAACTGTGCGCTTTGAAATTAGAGTATCTGGTCATCCCACACTGAAGTGGGAGAAGGATGGCACGCCTCTGGCCTTTGGACCATCTATTGAGCTTGTCCATGAGGGTCTGGATTACTTCATCCTTCATGTCAAAGACACTCTCCCTGAGGACTCTGGCATTTACAGGGTTACTGCAACCAATTCTGCTGGATCTGCGAGTTGCCAGGCCACACTCAAAGTAGAACGTGTCACTCATGTAAAGAAGGAATATGAAGCCAGTGGAAAGGAGAAGGAAAGGGAAGCTAGGAAGGCGGAATTAGACAAAAAGGTGAGGCTGTCTCAGATTTTGGCTGGCACTGTTGTTACACCCCTACCCCCTGCAGCAGTACAAGCTGTCAGGGAGGCAGCCACCATGTTCAAACCTGCTGTGACTATTAAGAAGGGTGAGAAGACTGAGGCTGAGATACAGAAAGAACAAGAGGAGAGGAAGAAGCGGGCCGATGAGAAGAGGCTTCGTATGCCCTACGTTGTCCCCACTCCTCGTGTCATTAACCCAGCTGTTCTTGAGGAGGACGTGGAAATAAAACACTTCAAGCCACTCTCTGACATGAAATGGTACAAGAAGCTGCGGGATCAGTATGAGTTCCCTGAACCTATGGATAAAATCAAGCAGAAGAGGATGAAGCGCATTCGCCTCTCCAGGTGGGAGCAGTTCTATGAGGTGCCAATCAGGATCAAGGACCAGTATAAGCCTAAGTGGCGCATCTCATCCTTGACTCAAGATGACTTGGAGACTGTAAGGCCTGCAAGGCACCGCACTCCTTCCCCTGACATGGATGCCTACCACAGGATCAGGAGGAGGTCCTTGGGTGACCTGTCAGACGAGGAGCTGCTGCTGCCTGTGGGTGAGTACCTGTCAATGAAGAGAACTGAAGAGGAGAGGCTTCGTCTGGAGGACGAGCTGGAGCTTGGCTATTCTGCTTCTCCACCTAGCCTCAGCCCAGTTCGCTTCGAGCTGTCTGCCCTCCGTCCCTCATCTCCTAGAAGAGTCTACAGTGATGACGAAGAGGGAGAAGACAAGCCTAGATATGACTCCTACAGAATTCCATCTAAATATGAGGCTGGCCCAAGTTTTGTTGACCTCCGCCAGCGTCACGACAAAACCACATACAAAGCTCCAAGACAGAAGCAGAGGGTGTATGAAGAGAAAGAAGATCAGGAGTTTCTGCGCCCACACAAAACTGCTCAGAGAATCTCCTCATACAAGAGTGAACTCAAACGCATAGAGTTTGAGGAGAAGACTCGAACCTCAAAGAAAGAAACAACGGTCACTGTTGCGACAGTCTCTGAGGGCACGGAATCTGAACACCTGACAAGTTTTACCTCTGAATATATTCCTAAACCAATCAAGAAATTTTCAGTGCCTGAACCTGAGAGGAGATCTCCTACCCCGGGAAAGTCAGTCAAGACAGAAGTGACCCTTCCAAAAGTTGACTTTGCATCCAGGTATGAGGAGAGAAAGCAGGCTCTGATAACAGAGAGGAGATCAGTGGAGAGGAAGGTTGAGGTGGTGACACAGGCTTCCTTCAGTCTTGATCACGCCCCACGTATAACCATCAGGATGCGATCTCATCGCGTACTCTATGGTTCCAGCACAAGGTTCACCCTGAATGTCCAGGCCAAACCAGAGCCTGAGGTCAAGTGGTACCACAACGGAAAAGAGATTTATCGGAGTAGCAAATACCACATGACGAACATCAGTGGGGTTTTGACTCTCCAGATTAACAACTGTGTGACAGAAGATGGCGGCACTTACCGTGTGGTCTGCAGGAACGACAAAGGAGAGACATCTGATTATGCCACATTGGATGTTGCAGGAGCAGAATTTGCTGCCTTCTCTTCACTCCGAAAAGATGAGGAGCCTCCATCCTCCCATCTGCCAGAGATGACCAGAACAGAAGTGTATCACGTCTCCTCCTCTAAAACAACAGTCAAGGAAACTGTGACTGAAACTGTGAAAGAGTCCTCTACTGTTGTTGAGAAGCCAAGGGAGAAACCTAGTGTTCCTGCCAAGATCCTGACCAAGCCACAGTCCCTGACTGTAGAGGAGGGAAACCTCGCCAGATTTGACTGTGATGTGGATGGGGAACCAGCACCTTCTGTCACTTGGCTACACGAAGGAGCAATTGTGTGTTCCTCTGCCCGTCACCACGTTGTCTCTGCTCAGTACAACTCACACTTTGAGATCTCTGCTGTTGAGATGTCGGATGAAGGCAGCTACACTGTGCTGGTGGAAAATGCTGGAGGCAAGCAAGAGGCCCATTTCACTCTGACCATCCGCAAGTCTGAGTCCAAGGAGGAAGTAGTTGCCCCTCCCAGAATCACCTCTCCAGAGGCAAAGTCCCCTCTTGCCAAGTCCCCTGAACCAGTCAAATCTCCCCAGAGAGTCAAGTCCCCAGAGCCAATCAAGTCACCTCAGAGAGTCAAGTCTCCAGCTTCACCAAAATCCCCAACACCAAAGTCCCCAACACCAAAGTCCCCTACTCCCAAATCACCAACTCCATCTGAGAAGAAACAAGTGACTTCTTTAATCAAGTCACCAAAAAGAGTGACGTCACCAGCTCTTGAAAAGAAGCCGTCCTTCTCTGTCGAGCTGAGCGACATCACAGCACCCTCAGACTCTATTGTCAAGCTCTCAGTGAAGTTTACAGGAGAGCCCGAACCAGCAATCACATGGATGAAAGATGGAAAGGTAACATATTGTAATACTTAAACCATTCTACTTATTTCAATAAAGGAATGTACAAGGTGACATATTTACGTTGGTTAGTAACTGAATCTATTTTCCTGATTGACAGGCTTTGTCTCAGGGTGGGAAGTATGAAATCTTTGAGGAGTACGGATCAGCTTATCTTGAGGTCTATGACTTGGAGGTCTCTGATAACGGGGTGTACAAGTGCACTGCTACCAACAGTGCTGGAGCAGTGTCGACAACCTGCACAGTTACTGTACGAGGTAAGATAACACACCTGCTTGTGGAAGAAATTATTATTCTTCACTTTCCTGCCATCAACTCTTAAAATTATTTCTGTTTTAGGCTCAAAAACAAAAGCTGAAATCGAGCAGGGGATAATGAAATGTCAGACTCAAACAGAGCGAGGCCTGGTCCAGTTTGATACTTCGTTATCAGCCAAGCGCTCAGACGCACCCTACTTCCTGGTGCAGCCCAGGTCCCAGAATGTGAATGAGGGACAAAATGTCGAATTCACATGTGAAATTGCAGGAGAGCCTTCCCCTGAAGTGGAGTGGTTGAAAGACAACATGGTTGTGAGTAGTTTTCTCCAGAAGGTTAATTGTTTTGTAATAGAGACAAATGTTATTTGCAGTGGTCTTCAAACTAGATAGAAACCTGTGCAGACAACTTAACACAGCACTCTCTTCTCTTTGCAGATATCTGCCACATCAAACATTAGACAGAGCCGCTCTAAGAATGTGTTCACTCTGAAGATATGTGAAGCCACATTTGCAGACAGTGGAAAATACACGATAAAAGCCAAAAGTCCGTTAGGACAGTGCTCTGCAACATCCTCCCTCAACGTCCTCAGTAAGTTTCAACTAACAACTAAAATGTGTCCCAGTGGTTTTAATTGGCTTAGATACTAAAATGTATGATGAAATATGAGACTTGGATTGCACCAAAGAAAACATCTAAAGTCAATTTCAAGATTCAAACCCCTGAAAGGGAAATCCAAGGCAATTGAGCACCCCAGCTTACACCCAGTGTATGCATACAGTAACTGTACTTGTGCACATTGTGATATGAGCCATGTGCTTGTCATTTGCATTCTTGCAGCTTTTGTTGAAGAACCAACAAAAATGATTATTGTGGAGCAAAGAGCTTCTACTGACGCTGTTGCCAGCATGCAGAAAAGTTTATCAGCCTCATCCGTTTGTATGGAGGCGGCTTCCATGCAGGCCGGCAGTTACAGCAGCAGCTCCTGCTCTGCTGCTGCTGAGTATTCGTTTGAGAGCACGTCTGCGACTAGCATGTCTGCCATGATGGCTGAGTCAATGGTTTCCATGAGCTCCAGCAGCCAAATGATGGAAATGTCTACTCACTCGCATGTCGAGGTCTCCTCCTCGCTGAGGGCCCTCCCCACAGGGGTTAACAAAGGTGAGATGCATTTTACAGGTTGCTGGAATTTGTCTGTTAAATTCAGAATAACAGGAAGTGGACCTTGAATGATCTGAGCATCGTTGTGAGTAAAGACGAACGTGATGTGACTTGCATGTTAAAGACAAGACTAAAAGTGGTTTCTCTCATGTAATTATCAGCTGACATTTGAGGCTTTTGTATGGATGATTGCATTCCTGTCACAACAAATAAGCCACTGTTTTCATCAAAGACAAAAGGGACGTGAAACGTGGAAAAGTAAAACATAGTGCTGATTTTCAGAAACCCTGAAAGCCTATAGTTGCTGTCGGTGTGAAAAATAATTAGTCAGTTCCACAGTTAAGTAGTTATTGAGCTCTTTTCACAAGCTGGTACTCGAAGGGGACTCTAATTTTGGATTGAGATGAATTCATTTCAATGAAGCGTTAGCGGATTTGCTCGTGGAGGTAAAGTAAATCTGGAACTTCCACAGAGAGCTCAACTTTGATCAACAGCGACTGCATGCACTGGGAGGTAATGGAGACACGGTGAGTCCAAAATCAAAGAAGCTATCATATTAGCAGTGTAGCCCCTTCAAAGAGTTTTAACTGCTTCACAAAAGATGCAGCAATGGTCTACATGGTCATGTGACAGAAGTCGATTGTACAAATATGTCACCCAAACAGTGTTAGCTCTTTGTTTAATTTCAAATACGAAGCAAAATGTTGTCAACTTACTTTATTTCTGTTTGTGTTTTCTTACCTGTGGAACTATGTTCATATAGCTCCTTGAGGAATAAAGTAAAGTCTTAAGTCAAGGCTTTTGTGGCTGGCTAGCACTAGCATATTTCAGGCTAGTTAGCATGTTAACAATTAGCTCACCAACTAGCCCCACAAGTAGACGCCAAGTTTTAAATATTTCTTGAGGATGCACAAATGAGTTTTGATGAGCACCAAACCATCAACCAAACAAAGATGGCAACCAAAAATATCACATCATTGCTGCCCTGTGGGTTTTTAAATGGTTAAATTGGCTTAAAAGTAAGAGATTTCTTTCTTAATCCTTCAGTTTTTAAATTCAAGATCACCAAAATTGGAGATACATGGGTTTGACTGGGCAGTGATGATGGAGATTAGATATTGTATAACATTAATGTAGATAAATGAGTAAATAAATCAGTTCTTCGAGTTGCCATTTTTGTCCAGTTGGAAAAGACTTAAAAAGGAAAAAAATCGACTTTGCGAAACACCAGACAGCTTTTTTCTTATCAAATCCACATGGATTGATGTCGAACCTTCTGCCTGGGTTTTGACTTTAAGAAATAGTGGCTTATTTCTGCGACTCTTATGTAATCATGTAGGATAATCATGTAATGTAAAACCTTCACTGACCTCGTTCTTCTCTTTGTTAACAGGCACGCCACCAAAGATCGAAGCTCTTCCACAGAGCGTCTGCGCCGAGCCGGGGAAGTCCCTGACTGTAGCCGGGCTATTCTCCGGAGACCCCGCGCCCTCCGTCCAGTGGGTGCGCTCAGGTCGGACCTTCCCCAACGGGAACACGCGGTGCCACGTGGAGAACACCGCCGACCTCTCCACCCTCATGATCTCTGCGGTGAAGGAAGGCGACGCCGGCGCCTACACCCTCCGACTGTCCAACGAGCTCGGCTCCGACTCTGCAACAGTTGTTGTTCAAGTTCGGTCCATGTAAAAAAAGTTAAAGTTAATTTATATCTCCCATTTCCCTCATCCAGAACCTTTTTATTAAGTGAATTAGCAACAATAATCTACTTGATAAAGATCTGGATTTCTGTTCTTGTAAATATGAACTATTTTTGTACCAATCTTGACATTCATTTATGCCAAACTAGACTAAAGTCTAAAGTTGTTATAAAATGTG
>JAVQJL010034520.1:0-11791 GCA_036024295.1 Nannoperca obscura
CTCTATCCCTATCTTTTTCTATCTCCCTCTTCCTATCTCTCAATCTAAACGTATCTCTCTGTCCCCAAAAAACACTCTCTCCTTCTCTTTTTCCTTTCCTTCTCTCCTCCCCCCCCCCCCTTCCTTCTTTTCTCCCTCTCTTTCTTCCTCTTAGGCCCAGCAGTCTGGATTCACTTGTCTTTATTGCATAAACCCTAACAGCATTACAGCCACTTGGCATGCAAATGAGGCAGGCGCTGCAGGCTCTATGCTGAGTCTCCTATATTGTCTGGGGCTCTATAATGGTGGAACTGAGCTAAGGAACGTGTGTGTGTGTGTGTGTGTATGAATAAGAGAAAGAGAGAGACGGAGTCTGTGTGTGTCGGTGCTGTGCTGTTCGTGTGTGTCTGCATGTGTGTGGGGGGGCGATACTGTGTGTGTGAAAGACTTGGCTATTTGTGAGCATGTTTATGCACCTTTGAGCCTGAATCTATACATGCTTGAGTGACAGCCAGCCACAAAGCACATTCGTGTCTGAATGCATAATATGCTTGTTGTGTGACAGTACACACAAGTGAACAAAAATGTCACATGGTGAGATTTAGTCTGTCATCCACAGGCTATCCCGTCTCTGTGCCAACAGGGGGCAGCACCTCTTGATCAATGCGAGGCAGTTGGTACAAGTGCAGCGTGAGCTGAGGGGAAGGATGCCTCTCTGTTTCAGCCACAGAGTCAGTCAGCCAGCCACATATCTGAGGCTTCTCGCCCAGTGAACTCCCGAGGAAGAATGTGTTGCTAATTTAAAGCATGCTGTCCGTCTGCCTGCTGGTTGTCAGAGCAGTATGGAGGACATGGCTGAAATTACATTTTATGGCCAGGGTCTCCTTTTCTTTCGTGTCACATCTCTGTTTGTTAAAGGTGACTCAAACAAAGCAAGCGATCGTTGTTGATGTATGTTAAATTAGTTTGTGGTGAAGCTGAGCCTGGGAGAAAAAAAAAAAAAAAGATTTCCACTTGTGAGAGCAGACGCGGTTAAGCAGAGAGAAGGTGTATTAAAGTTATTAGACAAAGACATGTTCAACTGGGCGGTTGACAATAGCTTCCTTTCTTGCTTTACGGGGCGTCACTCTGCTGCTTTGAAGAGTGTGGTGAAGAGAGGAAGAAAGGGATGGGTTGGGGTAACCTGTAAAGAACACAAGCACACACATGCATAGACACACACACACACAACACATGGGGTCCCATGGGAGCGGGGGAACATGGAGGCGAGGGCTCAACCTCTTTAATTGCTCCCCTCATTAAGAAACTGGTTGCTAGGCGATCCACACCTATCGTGTCATAAACGTGAAACACACAAACAGAACGTCAGCGAACATAATGACTTTGGTGCTCCGGGCAGGACTTTAATTATTTGATTTTGTTCTCCAGTAGAGGAGTCATTAATAAAGACAAAAACAAATAGATTAGCTTTTTCCCCCACTAGGACTCACTGAGATATATTAATTGTCTAGTCTTTTTTTTATTATTATTAGTCGTTGTTGTATTAAACATTACATTTGCTTTTGGTGATAGAACCATTAATGCCTATTAATGTGTAGAGAAGCTTGTTTTAGTCAGTAGTGTATATAAACTGTTTGCCCAGTCATAATTGGCTCTTGAAATCTGAAGATAAGCAATTTGCGCAATTGGTCTAAGTCACTTCTCTCCTTTTTTTTTCTTGCAATCTTTCAGCTGTGTGTGCTGCCATCTGTGAGTGGAGGCCACGAGGGTCATAAGGTTATGTTTAGTGCATTTTACTTTTTGGATTTCCCATGGTTTGGTGGTCCTTCTTTTCTCTCTTTTGGCTGAGCAGGCAATCAGTCTATCATATGGAATCAGTTGGAAGAAAAACAGTAAGTTCTGTTTTTCTCATAGACCACCCCCCACCCTCCACACACACACACACACACACACACAGACACACTCTTCCCTCCCCCCTCCTTTTTCTCTTTCTCCTTCCTCCCCCTGTTCTCTCTCTCACAGCTAAATCTGCAGAACCCAATGACAGGAAATTGACCTCACAGCCAAATTCTTAAGCAATTTGATCATGTTTCACGTAGGCTTTTAGGACAAATGTAGGTGCATTAGGAGAGTGAAAGTAGTATAACATGAGTGTTATCATTTTCATTAATGATATTCAAGTCATAAATACACTGTGTAATTCATTCTCTTCCAGTAAAGGCACAACAACAGGTATGAGGGAGGCAATAAAAGCAACTAAAAATGAAAGTGATGGAGGTGCAAAAGATCCTAAGGAACTAGAAGCAACTAGGTGTGTGGTTTGTAGAATGGGAGGATGTCCGAAAGAAACTCAAAAGAAAAAAATGAGCGTAGAAAATAATAAGATGTAAAAATGTGCCTACCATTCTCCAGATAAGGAGGCGTACCTTCTGAAGGGTCGAGTCTGCGAGCCCTTCGCCCATGCTTGGAATTGTTGTGTACGAACATGTTGTCAGAGACAGCCAAGACATGGCCGTCCACATTGACTGTCGTCGATACGACAACCTGCAA
Organism: Nannoperca obscura; assembly: GCA_036024295.1. Classification (NCBI taxonomy): domain Eukaryota; kingdom Metazoa; phylum Chordata; class Actinopteri; order Centrarchiformes; family Percichthyidae; genus Nannoperca; species Nannoperca obscura. Next base: position 2,530 of record JAVQJL010034520.1, read on the forward strand.
GAGGAGTGAACGTGAAACAGGTAATATAGCAGGTTGTAAGGTGAAAAGAAACATATAGAAATATAGTTTTACAAACATTCTCACTAATGTTCTGGGGTACAGGGAACACATGCAGGCTTTAGAAACTCTGCTGTGCCCAGGTGCATGCCTGTGTGCTATTGATTACTATTGTCAAACCTCCTGAAGTGGATATTCTCTTTGGACATATCACATTAGAGTTACCATTTTGTTTTTGCTTTTTACTGTCTTGCATTTGTGTACAGCTAATTGACTTTTCAATCACTAAAATACCATTTCCGTTTACCCACTCCACCAATTGTCATCATAGGCGAAGCTGAGAATTATTGATCAGCTTGTCCATCAATTTGAGGACGGAAGGCCTCCCTTTTAAAATATTACTGGAGTCATTAGCAACTGAACCGTACTCCATCCCATCACTCAGCAAACATTTTACTAGGATCACATTCCAAGCCACACTCCATATTTCATAATGCTTATTTTTGTTGTTGTTTTTTTGGCTACCACATCTCCAAACAGTGAGCCGCATGTGAATAGCCAAAGTGTTTCTGAGCCGGAAACAGAGAGCCCCTCTCAGGTTTGCTTCGCCGGTGAGTGACCTCGGTGTAGCAGTGGAATTTAGGGGGGGTGCCTTTTTTGGTGGGTTTGGGAAGGGTGGGGGTGTAGGGGAACGAGGGGAGAGAAGGGGAAGTGAAAGAGCTCCATTCTTGTGAGCAGGTTCAGAGCTGGGCCAAGCTGAGGATGATGGATTGGGCCCTCTCTGGCCTCCAGCTGGTTTTTGGGGGTAATAAGTGGAGTGGAAGGCATGCAGAATACACAACTTTGGCCAGAGAAACACCTATGGTGGAGCATCTGGGAAATCTATTTAGGAAAAAATGGCATACTAACTGTTGGACTGAAGACAAGGCATGATCAGCAAAAAGAATCCAAAATCTTGTTGTTTTAGACTTTACATATACGTTTTAGTTTCACAAAAAGAGTGATGCTACAACTTAGTTCTTGCATTTCTTTTGACACACAGGAGTGAGAGGTGAAAGCCCATGGTGGCTGTCAAGCATCAGTCCACATTCACCCTGAGGGAAGATTTGAGGAGGCAGGGGAGGTCTGATGGTGGTGACATCAGGAGGGGACACCCTGTCTTGTCTGTTTCATGTCTGGGCTTTCTCCTGGAGGATGCTGGCTTGTGTGTCTATCACAGAACAGTGCTGTCAGTGACGGACGCCCTCCTGTAGTTTGTCGCTATCCTGATAGGACAAATCACACTAAACTCTCACTGTCTCACCTTGACCTAGTGGGCTGCTTGTGGAAAAAATGTCTGAGTGGAATAGATGGATGGCTGGAAAAATGGATCAGCAGTGGGGGTCAATAATTTCAAGGCTCAACTACCTGACACACCTGAAGCAAGAGGGTTAAAGAAGCAGTAAAAGTGCTCAATGGTCATGTCATTTTAGTGTAAACCGGAGCATTTTGTCAGTCTGCAATAATGATGGTTTTCAGATGGCTTAAGGTGGTTTTCATAGGCTATACAGAGAACTGCATATCTGTGAGTTTAAGTGTATGCATGTGCGGGTAAGAATGAGAGAGGGATGTGGAGAAAGCAAATATATGCGCTCCTAGCGTGTATGGGTATGCATCCATATGTGTGTGTGTGTGTGTGTGTGTGTGTGTGTGTCTGCGTGCTTGCGCATATGTGTGTATAAGAAGGTATGCGTTTCCGCTGCCAGACAGATCCTGAGTTAACACTGTTGTTACATGTGGTTGGATCGTCCTCCCCTCTGCGCTGAGGCTCAGAAGCCTGTCAGGAACACAATTGATGACACTCTTAAATCCTATATCCTTATTTGTGTCAGATGGTATTCCCTAATAAATATTCTGTCCAGAGCGCACAGGACACCAAATCCCTCACTCTCTCTTTCCCTGGATTTTGCCTCCTTTATTGCCATTAATAGAATTGTATTTATATGTGAATATGTGTCGACGGGACTTGGTGTAGCGAAGCTGTGCATTTGTACACCACTGTGTGTGTGTGTGTGTGTGTGGGTGTGTGTGTGTGTGCAAAAAGAGAGATAGACAGTTCGAGACAGAAATAGACAGGGCATATGTGAAAAAAGATTTTCAGTCACCTGGAATCTGCGCATGTCTCGTGGATTCCCTGCATTCTTCAGACAGTTCTGATTGCACTTGAGGAAGAACTTTAGGAAGAATCTGAAAGAGAGCACAAACAAAAGCAAAAATGATTAATTACACCTTTTAAGCCAAATTACTAAATTGACTAAATGACAAAGTTGTGGAATATTTAGGTAAGAATCATCAAACACTCCCACGTCTGATGCATTCATCCGGTCAGTCAGAAACAAACGTGACTATATCAGTTTGGGAAGTCACAGTATTTAGCATTCCCTTCAAAATCTAGAGCATCAGCCTCTTTGTCATCTCATCCCCTCACCTGAGTTCACGGGTCTTTCCCAACACCCATATGCCACTAACATACAGAAAGTCACTTGATATTCCACCCACCTCTTTAATCCCAGGACACCCCCTGTGCAATTAAAGTTCTCCTGTTCAATAGGGAAGCAAATGAGGCCCACCTGTGACCAGGTCTTGTTTGAAGAGCATCAGGGATAAAGGACCTAACAAGGTGAGAGCGCGCCACAAAACTTATAGTCCTGTCAGGCAATTAGGCGGACACTCCTGGGACCATCGTATGCCACACACACACACACACACACACACACACACACACAGACACACAACGCATACACAGACCCATGCACTTGTGGGTGGGTGAGGCAATTATGCCACAAATTACAACCTGGCTAATCGTCTCTGAACAAATGTCACGTCTGAGTGAGATCTGGGCTTGGTTAGTTTGTACGCTGCTTTTCTCTCCCGCTTTCTCTCAGGTCTCACAGAATTTATTGGTAAAGCCTCGTATTGACAGATGAATATCAGATGTGGCCTCACAGACATAAAATTGTTTGAAAAAAGGAAGATTAACAACCAGGCCAATAAGAACAACTGTCTCAGAGCCTATTGTGTAAAATCTTACACAACCACAGAGAATAAACAATGAAATTGACTTGTTGTTTTTGCAAATTGTCCCCACAGAACCATGACTGATTGTGCCTTTGCTTTCTCCGATTCATTATAAATACCGTGCCGTGATATTTATTTTTCATCACATTGCACTGGCATTACTATATGCAATACTCTGGTTTCCATTGTAATACTACCTTGGCTCACAGAATCACAGCGGCTCATTGGATTACCATAGATTGCACCATAGATTGCATGTCCACTTCATTCGACTAAATACAGTGGCTTGTGTGGCCTGTGAGGACGCTTTCACAACACTTAAGGCTTCTCGTTCGCCCAGTGGGATCCAGGCCAGGCCATAAATCAGACACTGAAATGACCCTTCTAACCCTGGCCACATTAACACATGCACTGGTCATTTAGAAGCGTTCTTCGATAGACTCCTATACCTTGTGCTTCACCGAGGGCCCAGGAGGGAGAGGAGAGGTGAGAAAATATTTTCACTCCACATCCAAGAAGCTTTGGCTTGGACATCAATAAAAGACGTTTTAACCCATGCCAGAATGCTGATTGCCTGTCGGTGTGTGGCGAGGCCATAAAAAACCTGACTTGTCATTAGTGCATTTCGCTTGATTGTGTTCACTGTGTTTTCGGGTTGCATCTGTTGGCTGATCATCAAAATGACCATTATGTACTCTAATTCCCTGACCCTGTTTTTATTTCCCCAAAGAGTCATAATGTAGAGCAGCAGACATCTGCGGAAAGCAGACCTGAAATACGACTTTTATTTGTCTGTCGCCTCTCATACAGATTGGGTAAGGCCAACGCACGTGTTTGTGTGTGTGTGTGTGTGTGTGTGTGAGCATGTGCATGTACAAGGATCACCCGTTGGTAGACGATTTATGTCAGAGCAAGACATAGAATACATTTCCTTGGCAATGCATTGACTTCATAAAAGAAACACATTACTTTCAGAGTTAGTCTTGTCTCTTTTCTTGGATACTTTAATGCTTTTACATACTGTCTCTACTACAGCGAAACCAAAAGTTAAGAAACAATAAACACAAGAAATTGAGTGCCCACGCTATCATAAAGTAGCTCCTTTATGTTTACTGTTATGAAGGCAATTAAGCACAATTTCTCTGCTAAAAAGATAAGCTTAATTTTCATAGTCCACAGCAGTGGCAGTGCTATAGCATCCATTACATTTGAGTTGGTTAAGATTCTCCATGAGCACAGTGCAAATTGGTCCTTGGTGAAAAGGAGAGCAATTAAGACAAGGCCCCTCTCTCTCTCTTTTACTTCTTAAATATCTACAGAAGTTTGTGCTGGTGTTTTGGCACGCACAGAGACAAAAGGAGGTTGTTTAATTGTTTTTTAATGGGATATCAAGTCGTCGTTGCCATTAGATGTTGGCAATGGAGGGCAAAGGGGGATAGAGAGAAAGAATGAACTGCAATTAGGTTTGATTAAAGCTATCCTTCTCAATAATCAGCTGTTCTGACAGGACAGGGGGACCCTGGTGGCCGCTGAGATGGAGGAAGGTGTTGAGTGATATTAAGGCCAATGAAGGGGATATTAACATGGCTAATTAAAGCTCTTCCAAAGCCGGGAGATGAGGCTCTCAGTGGACCGCACTGGATGAAATAATCGGCCAAGGCAGCTATCAGTTGGAGGAGAGAGAGAAAGGGAGTGTGGGAAGGGGTGGGGTGTAGTCCATCTGAGGGAAGGGGGGAGTAGAGGGAGGGATAGTGGGAGGCGTAAAGGAAAACTATGAAGTGTGAAGAAAGACAAAGAGGAAGACATCGACAGGCACATAGAGAAAGACTTCCAGGGCAGCCAAGGAAGCTCATTTTGACATCAACCCTCTCTGTCTGCATGCCCGAAGTCTGCCAGTATAACTAAGACCTGACATCAGCTTTTATCTCCGACAGCTAGTCATACAGGTCCACAAATCAACGTTAAAACAATCCTGCTCATGCCTTGGTCTAAGGCAATTAATACGATTCTCCTGTAGTACCTCCATGCTCGCCCACTGCCGAAGCTACTAATCATGCCATAATGATTTCTCTCCCTCTGGTCAAAGGGGAAATAGATTGTCTCTTTAGTAATGCAGCAGGCTCTGCGCCTTCCACTCCCTGGCTTCACAGACCCGGTAATTGAGGAGAAAAAGGCCGACTTTGGCACTTTGACTGATTTGAGGGCTGCTAGACCCTCTTATCTTTACTCTGATCATTTTAGGCTGACACTCAAAGGAAGACCCATCGCCCTAATTCTAGCTCACCCTCTCCCATCATCAAACACAGAGAGGGAATAGGGGGGAATAAAAGAAGAGAGAGGGGGAAAAAAACAAACAGACGAGGTGAGGAAGGCATTCTCTCATTTAAATGGCCAACTAAATTGCAAGGTTGATGTCACTCATGCATAAATGTCCGTCTCTTTGATTTGAGTGAAGAGGGCAAATAAGGATAATGTTGTATTATTAAGAACGCTCCATCGACAGTGGAGGCTCGCTGGCCTGTCATTTTCATTAATTTTATCCATTCATTTTCGGATTTGTATTTTTTTTAATTCTAAAAAAATCTAAAGTTAAGTCTTGACATTATTTTCACTCACAGGTCTCTTTAATCACAAACACAGGAGTATGTATTTTTTTTCTTCAATAGTACACCATGTTCTTATTGTACAAAGGAGCTTCCCCGAATTTGTTTAGTCCGTTACACAATACTCTGACAGATGGCCACAGTATCTGTAAGAGTCAGGTATTGACAACTCTTAAGCTCCTGATTGGTGCCCTGGCACTAATGACTAGCATGCAGTGTCCACAGCCGGCAGCCATGACAGTGAGGTCATCCGTTGCAGGGCGGTGAGTATCGATCACCACCCAGCTCCAGCCCATCAGGCCCCAGCTGCCTCCCAGACTCAATGGGCCCCTGTTACAGGAGCCCTGTAAGAAATGTCTCCCAACACCAGACTACAATCTGCTGACACCAGATCTCTACGCTGAGATAGTAGTACACGGGTCAATAGCGTATCGGATTTCCAAAACGCCAGGGTCTTAATGTCAAGCCTCTTGCCTTCCCTACCCACTGCTCCAGTTATTAGGCACTCCACTGAACTGCATTCAGATCCCTGTTGTGACAAGGCGGAGCAGGTAAAATGAGAAATAGAGACACTGATAGATCTTAATCTTCCTGAACACTTATTTATGCAACTGAGTGGTCTTGGATATATATGCAAGTTAAGTCCCTGGGAGGCCGAGCCGAGCTGCGCAGCCATTTCTGTCGTATTCTGGTTTGCCGCTGTCTTCTCTCGTCAAGCAGAGCTGTTTTTCTCGCCTTAGCTGAAGTAAACCGCAGCACATTAACAATATTTGCTCTACCCCTGTACAAGCGCCGAGGGACCAGACCCACAGATCCTATCACTTCTTTATCAGGGAACAAGTGCCTCACTATCCAACCTTATTGGGTTTGGGAGATTAACCCCTTCCACTCACAGGCTCTGCCCATCTCCTCCGAGAGCAGCAAGGCAGATGTCACTGTGATTATTATTGTTCGACATCAAATATCCCAAGTACATGTCTCAGAGAATTTATTGCTTATTTTCAAGGCATTTTTTTGTTTTCATTTCTTTATTTTTTTCCAGCTGCTATTGTCAGTTCATTTTGTTGTTTCATATTTCATATTTTTGTTAGTGGTGTGTGTGTGTGTGTGTGTGTGTGTGTGTGAGTGTGTGTGTGTGTTCTGGGGGTGTCACAAATAATTTATGTGCTTCCTCTGCACCCTAAGATGTAGCTGTGTCCCTCCATTCATCCCTCTTTACCCTCTCCTCCACCATCCCCCTTTCTCTCTAATGGGCAGAGTGGCATTGACATTATTTCACTTGAGGATCCCTCACTCTGTCAATCCCTCTTCATTTACTCCATGGCTACAGGACTCATTATGGTATCTCTTCCTCCTTCTCTCACTCTCTCTCTCTCTCTCTCTCTCGTACTCTCACTCATTCTCCTCACCTCCGGTCTCGCTCGCTCTTTGCCGTCTCCCTCTCTCTCCGGACACTGTTAGTTTCTTACTTAAGAGAATCGCTCGTCTTCACAAATGGTTTCACGTCAAACCCACTCCTAGCAAGCCCCCACTGATTCCCTTCAGGCTTTGGCACAGGTTTACTGTAACAGATTAGACGAAGACTCGGAGCTCCTGCTAACTATCCATCACTTGCTAACAGTGGACTAAGGCTGTGTGCTTTATGCAGCTTTTAGCTCCAGCCCGCCACATACTGCATGTTTAGCCCCGAGCTTTCTCTCTGCCTCTCCCATCCCCTCACATCAAGATACTGCTGAGGCTGTGTACTGTTGCACACTGTTCTTTGTTTTACTCTGAATACGGCTTATCTCAACCAGGACTTTGAACACAATGTAATAAGACACAAAACATAAATAATTCTGCATTGTTTTGTCTCGCGCGGCCCTATTGTAAAACGGAATCAAACACTGGTTGCCGCCATAGAGCCAACATCATCTACATCCAAACTGGAATTCATAAATATTATTGAATCATCACTGGGACCATAAAAAAAAAACCTGTGATGATGATTACTGATAATGACTATCAACAATGTCGGTCATGCGGTTGCCGACATTAGAAAAATAATCACGTACATCAACAATGCAGTTCTCAAGAATATTTACTCTGCTGGACGGCAGAGAGGTATCTCCAGGTTATTTCTGTGCAGGAGGAGAAATATGGTGCTTTGATTACTGGTCAGCATTGGAGCTCGGGGCCTTGAGGAAATACCAGTCAGCACCTCCTCGCACTAGTGCGATGGAAGATAAGCACATGTCGGAGTAGCCGGCCTGCGTGAATAGTAGTATTTAGGGTGTTTGACGTGGGGTTCCTGGAAGGCCCCAGAGCCAGTCTACAATGAGAGCCATACAGTGCCGTCTCTCTCTTGTGGCACCTTGGAGTGATCAGACCCAGGCAAGATGCAGAGGAACGCAGCTGAACAGGCAAAGCCAGCAGGGGGGCTTTGACCGTTTACAGACAGCCATGTTGAATCCAGCAGGTCAATGTGTGCTTATTTGCATGAGCGTGTATGTGTGCGTGTGTTACATATAGGTAGGCGACTCAGTGGTTTTGCTGTCTGTCCATGCATGCTCAAATGTATGTGAGTGTATTTCTACATCATATTATTACTTATGTATAATACATACATCTAAAGTGGCTGTCAGGACTGGTCAGTCATCATAAAACATGAGGCAGCCACTCTGACATCGCCACCACATTAACGCATTCTCAGAAGAAAAAAAAACACCCACTGTGGACTGTCATGTAGGCAGGGGGGATAGAGACAGAAAGACAGAGAGCGGGTCGGTGCTTAAAGCTAACAGGTAACCTTTCTGTGCACCTAGGACAAAGGCAGGGGGAAAAAGAAAATGTCAAATTAAGAGAGGCCAGGCAGAGAGACGTGGCTGCCATATTTGTGTGAAAGCCCAGTGCTGTTGGCAGCAGAGATGGCTGCTTTCTGATTCATCTGGGGCCGTATGGCAAAGCTTTGTCAGTCTGTGCGAGGTATAAATAATTCAGGGTGAGAGATGGCAATTACAGGGCCCTGCACAACCAAAATGAATATTTTATAAGGACTAAAACTGCCCTGGAATGAATCACACACATGGAGTCACATACACATACACACACACACGCACACACACACAAGCATAAGTGAATGTGTGCACACGCACACACGTAAGTACACATATACCCAAACACACACACACAAAGGTAGCACATATGAACCCTTAGCATTGCTGTTGTATTGTTGACGATATAACTATTATATTGTATAAACCGCTGCATTGTGGGTTAATAATTTTTAATATGCTTGCATGTGTGATTTCTTCCAGTATTTGGTTAAGGTTGAAGAGCGCAAAAAACTGTATTTACCACCACAAACAAATATACATGTTTAAGATTTTACGATTAACTATTTCGTAGCCCATATGAAATACATTAGCACAAAATAAAAATAAAAGCAAAAAAGTGTAATAAAATCTATAGTAAAGATCTACACAAAAAGCAGTCTCCAGAGACTCTGAGCCTTTACTTTTGACCCTGTAAATATGGTCTTTGTGTGTGAGCAAGAGGGAGGGGGGGGGGGGGGGGGGGGGGGGGGGGGGGAAAATTCTAATGGGAAAAGATTAAACCCAAAAGCC
>JAVQJL010034523.1:0-80075 GCA_036024295.1 Nannoperca obscura
GCGCCACCCTTTCCCCAGCCCCCCACCGCCGACCCGCCCCAAAACCGACAAAAGCCCCCCCCCCCCCCCCCCCCCCACAGCGTCTTTTTTTTTGTACTCTCCCACAGATTAAATGAAAATGGATGTCATTTTGGCAATTCAAGGAAATTATCCTTTTATTGAAAAAGCTGTGTAGCATGGGGATTTAATTTTTGCTAATTGCTAAAATCGGCATGTACATCAAGAGCCAGCTTGTTTTGGAAAAACAAAAACATTAAGAAGATTGGGTTAAGACAGTGGAATTTGTTTGGGCTTTATGGTGCACATCGGTTGCAGTCAATTGAAGTCCTTTTAAGACGGCATATCCGTGTTTTCTTTTGGGCAAAGTGTTGGTTTGATGTCAGACCGTGGCTTGCTGTTTGTGGCCCGGGGGTCGTGACTCTGATGACAGGACCCCTCGAGCCTCTGTCAGGGGTCCTCTCCCAGATCATCATAAAGGCTGCCCCCTTTGACCTGCATCACTGCTGTTTGAAATCAGAGCCCTGTCCCTACTGCATACTCAGAGAGTGGTCTGCCCATGTTTGTATGCAGGAGGATTAAAGGCAGGAAACTGCTCTGAGGGGGTATGGTCTTGATACTCTTTTCAAATTAATGGAATTTGTCTTGTGGTTCAAAGTCATTGGTTTATTTACATTAGTAATGGGGAGGTTAATGTTGACCAATTGCATGGCAGAGGACGAGCACGTATGTGTTGATCACTGTCCATTACACAATCCAGATTGCACCCATATGTGACATCTGGATCATGCAGTCAGAACTGTAATTTAGCTTTAAATCGGTCTTTCATGGTGTGTCCCCAGACCAGTGTGGCTTCCTCTTTTTTTTAGAAAGGGTCTTCAGGCTCATCTTGATTGTCATTGTTTATTCACAGCAACATTACAGTCAATATTTTATGTAAAAATAGATTCAGTTGTTAACCTGTTATCATTTAATTCTATGGATGATAAACTAATGATTGACTGTACTAACTAACCCATCTAGATTAGTAAATATTGTCATTGTGCACTTGGGAGCATGGGCAGATCTGAAGCCAGTTGTCACTATAACCTGACTCTTTGTCAGGATCAAATTTTGTCCCATTAACACGCCATGCTGTATGATGAAGTGCCTCTCTCTGCGTGTAAAGTCATCCAGGAATCTCTGGGCCCATGAAGCCCATTGAAATGTTGCATGTGATACTGGACTAAAAATGTATCAAAGGCTCAATTTTCCCTTAACTTTCCCCCACCTTTCTTGCTGTCTTCTCTTTCTAGCTTGTAGCTCATCTAAAATGCCTCAATATGGGATCTCTATGAGCAGATGGCACTAAAACAAATTTTTAGCATTTCCTGCAGCAGTTAAATTGTAGCTAATACTGGCGGATCTATGATCCTCCATCCTAACAGCTTTTCAGAGGTGTTGATGGAGGTTAGAGGTTGAAAGACTAACGGAATCCCAACTCCCCCTGGACCGCTTCTTCACAACATCACACACCCATCCACATACTTACCATCTGTTTTTACTACCCCCCCCTGTAATTGTGTGTGTGTGTGTGGTGTGTTTCCACACAATACCCACAGTGGTATGGCATTGGGCGTGGCTTTGGTGCATGGGTGGGTGAATGGTTATTGACAGCACCATCTGTGGCCACTCACCCTTTTTGTAGTTTTAATAAACTCTGCTGAGCACAAGCACAGCTTCACTTTCCCTGCTGTGCTTTTCAATGTAGCCATAAAGGCCACCAGGACATTGATGCACCCCACTGACCCCTCACCTCCCCCTAAAAAAAGAAAATCCAAATCAACTCCTATCCATGCCCCTACATCCCTAAACCACACAAAAAGGCTGCAATTCAAGTGGCACTGTTGCAAATGAAGACAAAACAAGAAGCCTTGTGTATTGTCTCCAGTTGTAACTGACACTGGTTAATTACATTTCTTCCCGGAAAGGATCAAGTCAAACCCACGTACTGTTCTTGTGACTAAGTTGCTGCACGTGCCATGTTCTGCTGCTAGCCCCCCGCCCTTCTCTGTTGGTGGTGTCGGGGCAATAGAGAAGAATCTGTGTGGGACTGGAGTGCCTGGTAATGAGCTGGATGAGATTGATGTAGCTGTACTGCATTAGCTAACACGGGGTGCAGGGTGTTAATGGAATTGGACCATGCTTAGAGAAAGTAAAACGGAGGAATAATTAAAACCGGGGGGGGTGAAATAAAAGGGAGTGTTGAAGGCAGATTTTGAGAAATTTTGGCAACTTTCTAGACCATGTTAATTCCTATGAACCTCTGCTGGGGCCCAGCAGATGGACAGACAGGAAGGCAGACAGACACATTTTGACCATCAGGCCATGCTGCTGTCTGACACCCAGTAGGGCTGGATTAGGGGGAAGGAGATTGGGGGATGGGGAGGAGGTCAGTGCAGGAATAAGTGAATGCGGAGGTCATAAGCTCTGACTTGGTTGACTTGTTTTAATCTGCGTGTGTGTGTGTGTTCAGTCGATTCATCTGCCGAATGTAAGCCGTTTATGTGTTAAGCGGTGGCTGAAGCTTTTTAAGATGCAAGAGTGTAAACATGCTTTAAGTGAAGTCTCTTGGTGGTTATTATTTCCTGCAATCACTTAAACAATGTGACATCTGCCACGTTGGCTTCTTTTTTTCTCTGTCAAAGCTTTGACTGGTCACGGCAATCTGTTCACAAGATGTGGCTTGCTGCTTGACTCAGGTGTCTCCAGTCTCATCAACCTTTCTGGGAACTGAAGCTGGGTTTTATAGGGTCCCAACTAAGTCCTATCCACTCCCACTGGCAAAGCTGCACTATTCTCAAGATGTTACCTCAGCTCTATATAGGAATGCTCCTGGTTACATTTACTTTGGGTTTATGTATAGATGAATAATTTGTTCCCTCTGGAACCCCGAACAAATGAGCTCTTTGTAAAGAGCTTAATTTCAATGTGATGTAAACCAGTGAGTCATTAAGTCAACAGCTCAACTACTGATGTGCTCAGAGAGGAGTGTCATAAGTGGATGTCACACTGTTTGTACACGTACCTCCGCTAATTTGATTATAACCCAAGTAAGGCAATTCTGATTATTCCAACGAGCATGTTAAGACTTTAACCAGGTTTTCCTACTTGTTTGTAATTGTAGTAAGCATAACTAAATAGACATCTGGTGTTCTTATCAGTCCTTTTGAATTACAATTGGCATGTGTACAGCATAATCTGGTTTCTGTCTACATTGTGATTTTTCGCATGTGCCTCAAAGTTCACGACATTAAATGGATACTATGCAAATGGATAGCTAGCAGTGATGGAAAAGTGTAGTGCACCCTGCAGATATTAAATGTGGCCTGTGGAGTTTTCTTGTAAATAAAGACTGTTGACTCTGGTTGTTGGATAATGAAAGCCGTATTTGAACTACTACTGTAATCTGGGTATCCAGGTATACAGTACTTGGTTGTGCGCATGCAGCGCAGGGATAGGATACATCCTTAAAGGAAAACTGCAGTATTTACTGGGTATTTATTGTAACTAGATTTCAGCAGTTACTTTAAGTACAGAATCATCACAGATAGAACCAGAGCTGGACTTAAGGAAATAAAACCAAACTGGTTAAAACATCTAAGAAATTGACAAATTTTACTGCCTTTTTAGACTGAGAACGTTTTACTCTTTGTTCTACCTTTCTGTCTAAAATGAGACATGGTTTTATGTAATATTTTGTCTTCCTTTAGAGCAGCGAGACATAAACAATCATAAACAATGATAAGAAATGCCTTATTTAAAACTAAAAGATGCACAGTCTCTTAGGAAGAACTGAAGCACCTTATCTGATCCTGAGCCTTGACTTGTTCCTTTTTTATATTTTTACTTCCAACAGCCTTCAGCTGGCGGGCTTCCCAGCCTTTCTGAAATAATGCAATTCAAAACAATCAAATGTTTGGCAGGAATGGCGGCTTCTATTGTGCTGATAAGCCAAACCTCGTCTGTGTTTATCAAATGGCTAGTCATATATCCTGCACCTGACAAAGACGGGCCAAATTACATGAGTGACTTGTAGGAATGTTTGTTCTCATATCATTTTCACTGTATGGGAATTAGTGTATACTAAATGTATCGATATAAATGGACTTCACTTATATATCAGTTTTCAACCTTAACAGTTCCTAAAGCGCTTTACAGATTGATCTCTTTCACCCATTCACACTAATGGTGACGAAGCTGCCATGCAAGGTGCTGGCCTCCATTGGGAGCAACTTAGGCTTCAGTGTTTTGTCCAAGGACGCTTTGACTTGTGGATAAGATGAGCTGGGGATCCATCAACCTTGGGATTAGTGGGCGACCCGCTAACTTGAGCCACAGTCGCCCAAGTCAACAGTTTACTCCCCAGTGTTTCTGCAACCAATGTTTACATTGGAGGAATGCTCGTAAAATTTGAATTTCCAATCAGTTAATTTCTGTATAAATAATCTAATTCTGGACCATGTTCTGAGCCCAGGTCAGACTGAATCAATCCCTAATGTCAACAATCCAAAGCTGTCTTCTCATGCAGCCCTTAAGTCCAGATCAGAATTTATTGGAAATTGTATCAAATTTTAAAAAAAAGTCATTGTAAAGTCGCCTCAATAACCACACACATACAAAAGAATTCTCAAAGATTCTTCTGGGTCTGATACGTGGGAGGCACCACCCCCACCCTCGTCGTAAACTCTTTTCCATCCACCCATAACACTGACAAACAGAAGTTTAATTTACTGATCATGCAACTCCTCCTGCTCCCCTCCCCCACTTTTTCCTTTCTTCTGCCTCGACCTCATGACCTGAGAGGAGCAGCCTTCAAGCTAGCCGCCCTCCTAATCAATAGCCAGAGACCACCCCTTGAGGCATGGCTGCCATGTTAGGCTGCTGCACTGAGGAGAAGTTTAAGAGGGACATAGTGTTAGAAAAAGAAACGGTCAATGAAATGTCAACTATAGTCTTCGTCCCCTTTTGTGGCTGGAAGCTTGATTGATTATAGCCCAAAGCCAAGAAGCTAATCCTGTCTTTTATTTGAAAATATAATGCGGAGTCCCAAAATGTCTACACTGTTTTATGTGGTCACCTCTCCCTCCGTCTCTGGTTTCGTCAGTGCGCGCGGTCTGTTTTGAGTTGTGCAAAGAGGACTTGGAAAGAGTTTCCCATGGTCTCAGCTCGTAGTTTATCAGCCTCAAAATAAAGGCTCATTGTGGCTTGCAGCAGGAGGAGGCCCGAGCCGAGTGTGCAGCCATGGCTGGTGTCTGAGTAGCCGCAGGCAGGTCTTGTGAGTTCTGGCCTGAACTCTCGTCCACCCTCCCCGGAGATGGAAACTGGAGCCATAGCTGCGGTCCCAGCCACGGATATGCGGGGTGCTTGAAAAAAAAAAAAGAGCCATTTACGGATAAAGATCTGCCAGCCATGTTCCTCCGCTGCTCACTGTGTCCCTCTGCCAGTGGTCACACATGGAGAAAGTCAGTCAGTTTCCAAGCTTCAAAGAGTTACTCCATGGCCAACACCTAATGTTTAACTGTAAAATAAAGATGTAAAATAAAGATGAAGTTATGTATTTACAGTTTTTTTATTTATTTTATTTTATTTATCCTTTGAAGCCCAGAAAGCTCTCCTAGTTGATCAACCGTTTCCATAAATAACACAATTATTTCATTGTCATGAGACCTCATGTCACAAGGTTATTATGCAATAGATGAAATAGATAATTCTTTGTATCTTCTTCTTGCCCGTGGCTTACAGTCGGATGAAAGAAAAAAATTCAACTGGGTCATCAACTATTTCTAGCACACTTACACATTTACACACACAGCGGACTAATTCATGATAGAAGTTGAGAAGTAGAAGGTTACCGACATGCAATTTATCTGGTATTCAGTTTCTGTGTGTCCTCTCACTAACCCCCTGCTGGCGGCCTTGTGTCCAGGACAACTTCACCCTCTGGTCACCAACCCACTGACCTATGCTCCTTGACCTGAATCCTTGAACCACAGCTCTACCAACTCGGTTCATTTGGATGGTTGTGCCCGTCGTGCTGACCGCAGGGATTGCGGGTGCATCTTGGCCATTCAAACAAATAATTAATGACTTTTCAATCCAATGTTTTCCAGTTAGAGATTTATACTTTTCAACTTAACTACAAAGTAACGTGTAACCGGCAAACCCCCTTCAAAACCCCTTCCTGAAAAAAAAAAAAAAATCTAATTGTTCCAGGAAATGCAGATCCACAGGTATGGCGAGAAAAAGAAATAGCTTAATTTTTGCATATTTATTTCCACCAACAGTGAAGGTTATGCAAAATAATCTGATAGTATATTAAAAGACGCAGATGACGGTGGTGTTCTTGGTATTCACTTCTGGCACAACTCTTATGTTTGGGTGAGTGTAATGAACGGACACGATCTGTAAATTAAGATTTCTTTCTCTTGTTCATTCGCTAGCTCTCTACATTACTGCTTCCTTTCTGCTGTTCGTGCATGGTTTCTCTTCACACTAGTCAGGAAGCCGACAGGATAACTTTGTTTTTAACGTCAATAATCAGTCATTTTAAGTCCATTCCACATCCTAGCATCCATACCAGTGGCAACTGAAAACAATCCCTGGTTACTCCACTTGAAACGAATGTAACGTTTCTAATGGTTCCTGGGCGGCAGGAAAAGTTCCTACTGTGGCCATTATTTTTCCACAGTAGAGTGAACACATTTCCATCTACTAATTGTTTTTAATGATGTCTAAATGAGGAAACCCAGAGAAGGAATCAGCCTGGCAGTGCTCTGTAGCACTGCAAGTAGCTGCAACTCCGTTCTTGGAAATCTTTGTTGTGTCATTTCTTTTTCTGGTGGAATTCTTTTTTAGCTTAAGATGAAGTGGAGCACATTGCTCTCTGCAAGACGTCCCTGCAGACTCCTGACAGCCCATTTTATTATAGTTTAATAGGAGTGACATGAGCTGCAAAGCAAAGTTAGTTTTTTAGATCCGACTGGTCTGGAAATAGAACAAGCATGATACTGTCCTGGTTTGCCCCTTTTCTCATAACCCCAAGTAGAGCAAAGCATATCTTACGCAAATGGTCATGAAGAAAATAGTAAAGAGGACACTTTTTATCTTCTTCTTAATTATAGATAGTGATCTGCTCTTGAAGCAGGATGACAGAAATTGCTGTAGCACCATTATAGGGGGAATAAGATTGTCTTAAACAATTCAAAAACGTCAGCGCAGTTTGTGTGTGTCTCCATACACTTGCTCAGTCAGCTGCCCAGCATGGACACAGACACTGTGGACATGCCTCATATATCTTACTTTTTAATCAGGCAGTGTGGAGGAAGCTACCGTCTCCCCTGGGGTTCTGTGATTTGTCCTGGTTAATGGCGTGTCACAGGGGTGTGATGCATGGCAACCTGGTTGGGTGTGTGCCACATGCATGACTGCACAGTGGACACACACACACACACACACACACACACACACACACACACACACCCACACACACACCCACGAAAGGATGGCCTCTAACTCCCAGCTCTGTTGGAGACAGAAAAGAGAAAGCCCCAGTCTTGCTTGCTATAGTGTAGAGAAACAAAGAGCAGTGAAAGCTGATCTGTCTGTTCTTTTCTTCTTTCTCCCTCTTTGTCCCTCGCTCTCGCACTCTGAGCAGCTGCCCTAAGGTCAATCACATTTTGCGGCTGTGCTCGGCTCAGATCTCACGTGGTAATCTGAAAGCATTGGTGTGGCGTTGCCCCCTGCAGGCAAAACTGGCATCCGATTTCACCTGTCCAGTCTTGTCAAGTTTGTGTTCACGCAGGGAAGATGACAAAAACTTTTAATGAGATATTCTGAGAGACATTTTTTTGGTCGAAGATATGTCATCTCAGTGCCTGAGAGCCAGACTGAGAGCCTGCTCTCAAAGTCAGCCACTGGTACTTAGAAAAGTGGGAGAGGATTGGCAGTTAAAGCCTCCCTGAGGCTATGTCGGAGGAGATAACCGCACGTAACTCTCTGTCACTTCCTCCATATTGGCTTCCACTATAATTATCTGGAAATTGGACCTTTGTGAAGCCTCATTCTCTCGTTGTGTGTGTGTGTGTGTGTGTGTGTGTGTTCTAAGCATGTTAGCCTGTCTTAGCCTTTGGTGCGCTGTGAGGAAGGGTGCTGTGGAGGGTGTCACCGCAGACTTCCTCATTCTCCACGGCTTGGCTTTCACCGCAGATGCTTTGTGGGAAATCAATCCCTGCTGGTTTAGACTGGGACTGTGACAAGAGCCCTGATTGGGCCTTAGGCTTCAATGTGGGACTCGGCGAGGGCGCTCAGTCTGAAACCTGAATAAGGTGAAACATTAGGACGTGATTTGAACCACAACTATGTCTTTTTTTCAGCAATGCTGGACACAGAGCAAATACCCCAAAATGATCAAACTACACACATTATTGTTATAATGCTATAAGTAACTGACAAAACAAAAAGCAGCAACATATTTGATATGTGCACACACAAATACCCTGTTTATATTTAAACAGGCTTTCCAATGATGTCAGATATTTAGTCATTTTTTCAGGTAGACACAAATATGGGTGAATATCAGCACTGTACATTTATTCATAAAATTGTTTGTACTTCATTGTATTTGTTTATTCTGTCTCACAGAAGAAAAAATATATATCGTAGCTATAGGTTAAATAAGTCCGAGTCCATACCCATGCTAGCAGCTCTGTGAGGCTGTAGCTACTACTGCTAACATCTGCACGCTAACACACTCAATTGCAATGTAAATATGCTGATGTTTAGCAGATATAATGTTTACCAGCTTAGTTTGGCATGAGAACATGCTAAAACTTGCTAATCAGGACTAAACACAAAATAGAGCTGAGGTGGGAATGTCATTAGTTTAACAGGTGTTGGGTCACAAAAATGAAAGCTTTGACCTGATGATGGTGCTATCCAATAATTGTCGAGACATTTCACTAAAATCTAAAAATGTCTAGCTCGTGGAGGAAACATCAAGTATTTCATTGTAATCCATCCATAGGTGCTGCCATATCTCGGTCTAGACCAAAGTGATGAATCCAACCAACCAACATTGCCACCCCTAGAGCCATGTCATTAGTATGGCAAAAAATGTATTTGGACATGATTCAGCCACTCCTAGTGCAAAGTAAAGTTGCAAGCACAAATTTAGGTTTTTGGTAAAAAAAAAAACCCTCAATTTTATCAGATGTTGGTACATCTAAGAGTTTCTCTTGAGAAATGTTCCCTGTTCCCCGTGTGTTTCAGTGTGTAGTCCTCAATCTGAGATAAGCATGTAATTATCCTCCCTGTATCTGCCCCCCCCCCCCCTCTTCTTAAGATTCCTTTGTCAGGTGAGGATCTCTAAGGTTGATCTTAAGGTTTGAGAAGAGCAATGTGGAGCAAATATTTATCCATGCCTGAGTTTAAACAACCAAACTCAACTGCACTGCAGTGAGCTGTCTCAATGAAGGCAGCCTCATTATTATGCCCTTGCAGTGCGGCCTTGGCCTTACAGATGTTGCATCAGACTGAGAGCAAAAAAAGTACAGCATTAAATTCTCCCTCTTTTTTAAGGTTTGCTTTGAGCTGTCAGTTTGGTTAGTTGCAGCTCAAGAAGCACGAGGTTGCACTTAATATTTTGTTCGATTTTTGGAACGTTTGAAACTTGCATGATAATAAAATGATTGTAGGCTTAAGATGGTCCCTCTTTTTTGGGATCTGATGATTCATTCACATCTTTTTAAAACAGACATTAAAAATGCATGTGGGCATATTTGGTTGAAACTCTGAAGTGTATCAGATCAGCATAATTCTATCTCTTTGATTTTAGATTATGCTTTTGCTTTGAAGTTTGGCTCTTGGCAACATTTCTGTGGCGTTCCTGTGGCTGTAGGAAGAGACCCTCCACAAATGTCTGTGCCGGTGGGAATAAGCTTGAATATACATTTTAATTAGTTCTTTCAGTTTACATTTAATGTCAACATCTACTCTGCTAATTATAGTGCCTCTTGAAGTAAACAGAATATCTGTTCATTTTGCCGTGAACCAGTGGTGTGTATCCATTTGTCCATAATATCATTATTCACATCAGTTAATCAGATTTGGCTTTGTGCTGCAGTGGATTCACTGCCAGGGGAGTCATTTCCACTTGTGTATGTGAAATGATTCTTCTCCCTGCTTAAACCTCAGGCTCTTAGGTGAAGCCCCCCCTTCCACTATCCTCCACCTGCCCTTAATTCTATACCCTCAATCTTCAATCCCAGCTTTAGCTCACCCATCCATGCACCTCATTAATCTAACCCCCAACCTGCCCCTCTTATAGCCTCAACCCCTGTGCCCTCAATCCCCAGCCTGTGACCAGCCAGACTGAAGGCTGAATTTATATTGAGGCTCTTCTTTTGACATTCAGGCTGAGTTGATGTGTCAGTGGATCGGGTCATTATGTATAGAGGTCATGTGAGTCTCTTTAGTTTGTGATCAGGCCCAGTTTAGTTTGGTTCCAACTTGTTGCACATTTACAGGACTTAAACAACAGTTGATTTGTATATAATCAAACCACAGAGCAAAGAATAATGTCCCACCTTTTTAATCAAACTAAGGCACAGTGTCATCGCTAAACATACCCCATCTGACTCATTTGGCTTCAGGGATCTTTGCTCCAGTCCCATTCTCCTCATGGGACGGCAGCTGTCCAGATCTGCACGTCCCACTGAGGTGAAGTCATCCACTATGCACGGAAGATGACCACGTAACTCTCTGACTTGAGTAACCCCCCTGGAACCAATGTAGAAATAGTTTTCAGTTTAGCACATCGGTTAGTTAAACTTGTTTATTGTGACCATTATTGTTAATTATATTCAGCAGGTGTTGTTAGTCACGACATTTAACAATTTCTAGGAAATTCAGCACTGTGGACATCAGCAGGCAGACAGATTCTAACATTGAGACACAGAGATTTAATTAAGTACACTTTGACACATCTATTTATGTTCCCCAGTGTACTAATACTGATCTGTGGCAGTTTGCTCATTATAGTCTCAATAAATGTATTCTTACTCAAACATCACAAACACACTCGAGTTTAATAAGGATGGTATGTTTTAGTACAGTTGAAAGACAACTCTTGTATCACTCTGCCCTTCCTGCCAGAGATCAGACTACACATTCCCCAAAGTGAGTATATTTACATGAGGCTGAAGCCGTCTCCACGAGTGGATTATTTCAGCTGTCACAACTCAGAGCACCAGGTGGGAAAAGATGAACTGTTTGTTTCCTCAGAGGATTTTGGGGGAAGTTTCTGCTTCTTGTACAATGTTTTCAGCAGATCCTTATTACAGAAAAGTTAAAAATAGGAGGTTGAAGGTTGGTTGGAGGCCTTGGTTGTAAATACTGTTTTCTTTCTCGTCCCTGTTGCCGCTCAAAGGTAGACCAGAGCTGGTAGCTGGTTACGGTTTTATCTTCATGCCATCTCTTTGTGTTTATTCTGAGTCAGTTGATGTAACTATACGTGCGCGTGTGTGTGTGTGTGTGTGCGCGCTTCATGTAAATCTGCTACACTACTGTGGAAGACTGAAGTCTCTCCTGATCTGCAAAATCCCTTTTGGTCAAATGTCCCATCATTTATTTACCCAAAGATAGAAAGGATGACAGATGGAAGTATACAGACAGAAAAATGACACACACAGCAAATCACTAAACAAACATTAATGCATCCAGTTAACACTCAGAAGGCTACCACACAAGGCTCTGTGTGCTACTTAGAGTCTAATTGCTGTGCTTTCAGTCAGCTGTGCTTTCAGTCAGCTTCTCCATTGGCAGATAAAATGAGTTTTTTTTTATAACCTTGAACTTCGCCTCGTCTCTTGTAAACTTGTCCCACGAAGATCTGGATATTAGGACAATGGAGCTGATGAGTTCTGAGAGTCTTCTTTGGGGGATCCATCTTTGTGTTTTATTAAGAAAAAGCATATCTAAAATATTTTTGCCTCCAAAACTTGTTTGAAGTAGGGCACAAGCAAGATAAGGAAAATCTACTAAAGCAATTCTCAGATTCACAGATTAGCTAAAAGAGAGCAACAGATGGAAGCTTTTGTGTACAATTGAGAAAAGACTCCATTGTTTGTTGTGGCGGAAACATTGACATGTGCAGTCCTTACTAAGGACCTAGCCCAAACTTTGTATTGAACTCTGCAGCCTTCATAAGCAACTGTGCAACTCAGTTCCTTTCTGTCTGAGAATTTACTGGAGCCCTCAGTCCTCACCCCTTTTCTCCAACACTTTTTCAACTAATTACCGTCCTCGTGCCGTTTCTCTTTCTCCCCGGTAGGCTTACAGCACATGTCCTTGCCTCTGGAATTACAGGCCTGGTCTTGAATAGTAGGGTTGTTCCTTCTCGGTCCCTCCAGCTCCTCTGCTGGCTTAACCCTATCAAAGGCCCAGAAACCACACATCCTGCGAGGTGCTGTTTTTCGAGGCGGGGCGGGGGGAGGGGTGCAGCAAGGGGTGGTCAGTAACGAGAAGGAAAACACAGAAGTGGAGGATGATGTTTTTCTTTGCTGTTTAGTGGATACAGCACAAATCATGAAGGAACGGCTGATGTTTCCCGTGTGGGCTTTTGCTCTGAATTCAGGGTATTTGTGCATTTGAGGCTGGCCGTCGTTTTCCTCTCTGTCACACACGTGCTGACCGTTTGCTTTCCTGAAGGGTGTCATCAATCATTGACCCGACCACAGAAGGAAATGAGGAGAAATTAAACAACATATCAGTTGAGATAAATCTTTTCCCTCCCTACTGTAGGGAAATAACCACATACATTTTGCATTTGACGGTTATTAACTTTTCATTCTCATTGACTTTTGTGGACTTATGAGCTTTTGGAAGAAATATGCTCCATATGCTAACATGTTTTATTTAAAGCAACAGACTTAAAGTTTGCTGTTCTGGCTAATTCAGAAGTATCCTTTTTTTTCTTAGCTACCCTAGCAGCATGGCTCTAGGGATGTCGGCCTCGGCCGTCTGTCTACACAAAACATATATTGGATGGATTGACATGACATTGCGGGTCGAAGGTTTCACTTTGCACAACGTTTGGGACAGACATTTGTGGTCCCAAGATGGCGTACCCTTATGACTGGTGATCCACTGACCTTTTCTCTCAAGCAATCTGAGGTTGATATTTGACATTTGTAAAAATGTTTTGACGACTATTGGATGGATTACTATGAAGTGCAGTCACCCGTGTTACCCTCGGGATGAATTGTAGTAACTTTGGCGATCCTCTCAGTTTTCATCCAACGCCATCATAAAGACACATTTGATTAAATGAAGTTATCGAGGTAGTTGATGAATAATTTTCAGTTAATTGACTGAAACATTGTAAACATTATATGTGCTACTATTCTGAATGTTAGCATTGTCATTGTCAGGATCTTAGTCTTAGGACATTAGCATTTAATTCAAAGCACTGCTGCGGCGTGCCTGTAGACTTTTAATCTTATCAAATTTGTATTTATATTAATTGTATTTTATGCAAATTATTGCTGCCACTCAGCAGTGAGGTATATTCTTTACTTGTAGATGATGGATCATAAAGGGAATTTCAGCAATAGCTTGCAAACATTTGGAAATACTGTGGACAGTGAAAATATGTGACTTCAGGTCAAACCTTGATAAAAGCTCAAAACACTTGGAGCTTGTTCGTTACTTTAATGCTGTCTTGTTTGTGTTTTTGTTTGTGTTCTTAAAGTTTGAACCTGCTTCTCCATTACCATATTTTTGAAGTTCACTGCCTCCCTTCATCTACTGATCTTTTCTTGGAGTCATTAAAATATGGATTAAGCTAATCGCGGGCCAATCTTTTTGCTGGTATTTGTTTTCATTAAGTCTGGAAGATGAAACATTTGAGCGTGAGAAGGAGTATGGAAAAATAGCCCCTAGGTGTGTTTACCCTTCCTTTGCTGCAGTAATATGTAGAATTCATTTAAGAGAGCTGTCCACCAAGATTACATTAAAGACCTCCACCTTTCTGAAGAGTCTGAAGGGACACATCGAGGCAGGTGTTTATGGAGATGTGCTGTGTAAAAAGGGGGACTGGGAGGCTTTAACAGAGATCTCGATGAGGCTGGGACTAGTTTCTCTAAGCTCCTAAGCCAGCGGGCTGTTCTAAACCTGGATGTAGCAAGCGCTCATCAATAAAACTGTTGCTTCTTTGTCTCTCGCACGGCATCCTTCATCATTTGCTTTTTTGTGCTTTGTTTTCAGCAATTTTAGTTCGATCTGCTGCATGAGGCTCAGGCAAAACCGTGAACTTATAACTGAAGGAAGCTCCTTGGCTTTGAATGATGGGTTCAGCTCTGCTGTACATGATTACCTGACCTGTATGTTGTGCAGTGTATGGTAACAAAATCAAAAGCCAGCCACATCAAATTTAGGAAGTTAAGGAGCTGACCCCTTCATTGAGTTACCATGTGCAATCTCCTTTTTTGTTGAATGTTGGCTGGGTGGTCCAGCTTTGTCAGTGACACCTGAGCTGTAGCTGTGTACAGTAATCACCCCCCCCCACATTCTTCTGGTCCAACGGTGCCACAGTGTCCCGACTGTGGGAACACGTTGTCAACCCAAGCTGGCAGCGGCACCAGCTGGCTGCGGGCCATGGATCCTGTTGTCCCTGCCCAGCTCTGGTGTCTCCACCGCTGCTGTGTGGGAAGACAGACAAAAGAACAGGCCTTTTGAAAATAGAGGTGTACACACTGTGAAGAAAGGCAGATGTACAAACACATTGGGTGAATAGACAGCGGGACAGAGAGACAGACAGGTGACATAGGAAGGCAGCTATGTAGATCGTCTGGATAGAGACAAACAGATGGAGGACAATAGAGGCAGGTAGGCAAACAGGCTGACAGTGCGAAGACAAACATTCATACAATCAGATGCATCAGCCATCCAGATTTAGATTATGTTCACAATAAAGTAGAAAAATGTATGTTCTAAAAGTAAAACTTTGTTTTATCATGTGGTTGTTAATGTTTAAACACCAACTGGTTATAGTTGCGCTATATTTTTACTGATAAAAGTTTATTAATTGATTGATCTTTAAACAACAGTTTGGTAATTCATTATTTATTTAAATCATCTTTCCATCAAAAATGCCCAACGTTCACTGCTTTCAGCTCTTCAACTGTGAGAAATTGCGGCCTTTCTTTTTTTTGGGGTATCACTGTAAACTGAATATTTCTGGGTTTTGGACTATTGGGTCTATTTGTAATCAAAAACTATAATAAATAAAGCATTAAAAATAATCCGTGGTTGTTGCACTATACATTTTTATGCACGATTTTTCTCACCTCATCTGAATTCAACGCAGGTAAAATCACTGTAATAGAGACACCAACAAACAGACTAACTGACTTACAGACACGCTCACAAACATGAATAAGCAACAGAATGGGAAGACAGACCTTGGCAGCTCTGAATGCCATGAGAGCCTGTTGACAAACCTGACCTGAAACCAAACTGTCCAGTGTGCAGTGGAGGGAGACGGGTGGAGGGCAGAGGTCAGGAGATACACGAGAGCTTCGGGAACTGATGGCAGGGAGCTTGTTGGTGTCCGAGCTGTCAAATTGATTCATCTCCCCCACTGGAAATGTCTCAGCAGTCTGGTCTGCATACCTGCAATGTAATGCACTCACTCCCCATACAGGTGCACACACTCCCCTGTGTGTGTGTGTGTGTGTGTGTGTGTGTGTGTGCAGGTGCGTGAGAGGAGCCACATTGTGTGACTTTTCATTTATATGCTCTGTCTCTTTCTCCTTCCCGCCTTCTTGGGGCCCATGAGGAGGGAATATATTCACGGAAAAAGAAACAGTCCTTTCCTTCAAACGCTTATCACCGCAGGCCACATAACTGCTCTGCCATTCTTTAGGTTCATCTTTCAGAGTTTGTATTATTCAAGTCTCTGCCAGCATGATTCCGTTTCCATTTGTTTACTGCGAGGGGAAGTAAATATTCCTATAGATGAAAGCGTGTGCGCCTCCGTTCCAGATGTTTCTTGTCTGACACCTTCTTGAAGGCATTTATCTCTTCAGCTATCCGACTGCAGAATTTCCAGAGTATTGTTACCCCAAACAAACATCCCAACTGTAAGATCTGTAGGCCTGCCCAGCCAAGTCTTTTGCCTGAGGTAAGCTTTGTTGAGAATGAGAGGCTGCCTTGACATATGAGCTTTAGCCCCCTTATGTCTCCCATCACTAATATCCCCAAACAATAGGACAAAGGCCGGCCAGATACAAAACGAGGTGTCATTTTCTGTTTTTGGAGAAGTTTTCTAAACTCCAGTGTGCAGACTGGAGTTTAATTTAAAACTACACTTTTCCTGGGCTGGTTTTCAACATACATATTGTCTACATCCCTTTTTCTATCTTTCACACACAAGCACCCACACGGGTCCCTTTAGGGCAGCAGACAGAGCAGCTTGGTATGATCTAGAGATGAATGAGAAAAGTGGGTGAGATCTGGCCAAGAGACTGAAAGAGATCAATGTATTTCTCACAGATTCCCGTTTCTCTGATGTTGAGCCACACAGATGTAACCGCTTCCCGTCGTTAGAATTACTCGTCCGTGTTCTTATCATCCTCAGCATGAAGCATTACAGTGAAGCAGCGTCAGACATTTTATCTCACGTTCTGTTTGGGATACTGTGCCGAAAATAAATTATTTTGAGGTTCAAGTTCTCACTCCCCGCAGACTTGAAAGGTGTCTCTGAAAAGCGTGTAGCTTGTTTCTTTGCAAAGGGCCTGCAGGGGTGGTCTAATTTGATTCACAGCAATTACAAAAGGATTCCACTGGTGACCCAGAGTTACAGCAAAATAAGAAAAAGCAAATTGTCCATGGAAACTCCTCAAACAGCTTCTGTTGTATGAAGGCCTTTTCACACAGCAGTATTTAAAACATTTTGAGAATTGCTGCAATCAATTGTCATGTGGACAAAGTACATTTGCACAAATGTCTCATGTCAAACTCAACTTTGGTGACCTTTGAAACACATTTTTGTGCTGTTAACCAAAAGCAAGCCATCTTGTGTCACCGCAATCAGAAAACCGAGAGATGATGGTAATGAAAAACAAGTTCCTTAGAATTCTTTATTGCTTGCAAGCAAGAGTATATGTAGCCTATATGGGAGAGGCTGACTAACATCTGTTACAACACATAGCAAACACATCACAAACAAGTAACAAGATTGACCACTTTTTGTTACAACCCCATATATTGTTCTTTACTATGGGGCAACACGTCCTGCTTTGTGTGCTTTATCTTATCATAGCCCCATATCCTATAGTTTGACCAATAGGACAACAGTGAACACAGTACTCATTCTAGCACATGACCATATAGATGATGTTCACCTCCTCACTTATACTTTACACCTGGTCATAAGATATGCTACACACAGGAAAAGTCTATTACTCAGTCTCTACCCTTCTGTGGATGTTTTGAGATGCTTGAATCACAATTGCAATCCATTGTTACTCCTGTGAATCCAAACTGACTTCAGTTTTGGCTGAAGGGGGAAGCCACAAACGTTTTGGAGCTAAAGTCTAACAGTTGAAGCATTCAAGCGTAAACACACAATGACTAACACACAGAAGGAAACTTACACTCAGACACACAATCTCAAATGGTCAGTCTGGCGGACCAAACACACACCAGACTGGTGTCCAGATCAAACACAATGTCTAGATGTTAACCAGCAGCTGAACAAACAGCTCTGCCTCTAAAGTGTGCTTACTTCTCCCAGCATTCAGCTCCTCGCTCTTATTTTTTTTGGATCAAAACGATGGTCCTCACAGGCCACCATAATGTCAGCGGTGATTGATCTCTCTCCTGCTCGCTACAGGCCTCTCATCTGTGGGGGCGTTGCCTTAGCAACCGTGGCTTTTTGGCTCATATGCTATTTGGCAGAGCTGAATATAATTGGCAGAGATTAGTACATTTCACTTACTGAAATTACACATTTAAATGTTACCTCATTGAATGAAACTGACATAGATTTAAGTGTTTATTTTGCTCAGTTAGAATCGTCGAGTCTAACATCTGTTTTTTGACTGCTGGAGTATATTGTGTTTGAGCAGTAAGCACAGTTAGCTGCCATGGCTGAGCTGTTTCTGAATCAGACTATTAAAAACCCAGAGCGCAGGAAGGAACCTGAGCTCTTTGGGTCTGTCGGCCACAATGCTCTTTGGCCCTGATTTTGTGTGTGTGTGTGTGTGTGTGTGTGTGTGTGTGTGTGTGTGTGTGTCACTCAGAGAAAACCATAATGTACGTGAGCTAATAGCAGCTCATAGTCTTCTTCTTCTCAGCAGTATGGATGCGGCAGCAGTGACCAACAAACACTGCCAGTGAAGATCAGCTACATTAAAACATACATATTGTAAGTCCCTTCACACGGGTAGCAACATACTGCCATTGAATCATAATATATCCCAAAAGACATTGGTTCAGCTCAGTGTGTTTGAAAGAAGCAGAAGATTGTGGACCAGGCTCTTTTCCACTCTGATTTAACAGTCACTCTCTGGATCACAGTAGTCTACATTACTTCTATTGGAACTCTCTGTGGTTTTGGAAGCTGCTAACATGTGAGTCAGATGTAGAAATGGGGTCTACATTGCCAGTTCTGTAAAATGTTGAGATAAAATGTTTTAGTAAAGCTGGCAGTATTCTGTGCGTAGTTTGGCTGTGCTTTATGTGATTGGAGAGAATCTGTTCAGCCTTGTTGGCAAGTCTGTATTACTTCAGACAGACCTTACAATTCCTCAAGTTGTAACTGTGTCTCTGACCGCTTTATTTCATCCAAATATGGGATTTGTCACCTTTTCAGTGCTTTATGTTTTTATCACAGACAGAGCAGAATGTGACACATGTTGGTAAATAAAAGGATACCTGGATGTCAGTAAGTAGTGATGTCATCTCAGATAAAAACCTCACAGGAATCGGTGACACATTCCAGCAGTTGTACCCAGGGATAAGGCAGAGTAGGTGGTAGGGTCCAACACTGTCTGACATTTCAAGCGCATGATGAATTTCTTACTGGTCCCACCAATGTAATGAAGTCATTACACAAGTCCTCCTTCACAAGGATGATTCGCACGTTTGTGTGTGACTCTCTGGGTCATGACTTATTGTTCCAATTGAGTCAAACTTCTTCTCTTGGAGACTGTACAGCAAGCATGATACGGGGAAGTGACCAGTGGCTTACAATTACCACAACTGGCCGAGAGGTTTGACTCAATGTTGTTTTTGAGTTTTCTTAAAAATGTGTTAAAATGTTTCTGTTTCAAAATTATATTAAAAAAATTATGTTCGTTGTCTTTTTACCACAGTACCATTGTGCTTGGTCTGCACCTCCAGTATTATTGTCACTACGCAACAAAAATGTAAGACTAATACATGACAAAACAAAGGATAGAATATTGAACAGACAAAAGGTGACACATGGCCATTTGGTGACATAGCATAGGGTGCTTCAAGTATATTTTTGGTTTTGTTTGTGTTACTCATTTTCAACTTTCAAGGGCAGTTGTGTTGTCTGCTCCTCTGATGATTCTGCTTAGTCTTGTCACTTTTACTGTACATGTAGCCTACCGAAAAGCAATCGTCTGCCTCCATCGGTCACAAGGCGCTTGTCAGTGCTCATCATAGCAATCGCTCAAGTGTCTCCCCATCTGGTCCAGGGCCTTGCACGCCATGTGTTGGTAATAAAGCACTCCATTGCAGCCTAGTGGAACAGTGCTGGTAAAGAATCAGTCACCCTACGGGCCTTTAGTTCACATCCATCTGCCTTTCATTAACGATGTGGCAGAGAAGGCAAAGAGAGCTTAAGGTGTGGAGAGAAGAAGACAGCCAGGAGGTTCAGAGTGCTTACAGTGTGTACTTTACATCTGGGTTTAAACATCCAACCAATCGAAATGAGCTTTATTTTTTCATCAGTGGGAATCTCTTGAAACTGACTGTGTGGATTGTGCTGGTAGCATCATTGGCACATGTGTGTGCCATGTGTTGCCCTGGGCACAAGTCTAACTTAATATCTCCCACATTCCCATCTACAATACTTCCTACATGTTTCTATTCTTTAATATATAATGTATCACATTTCATTGTCACATGGTATGCATTGGTTATTCAAAGTAAATATCTTCTTTTGTCCTGGCACAATAATGTATTAACAACAACAGGGTGTTCTTTACTGGCAGGAATGCAAATCAGTGTATAGTCCATTTTTTGTGTGGATGAAACTTTTTGTATAGCTTTTGCCATATGGTATCCATATATCAAAGAAGCAAGAACATGAATGATACCCCCACTATAATTAAATATGGCAGCAGAGCCTTGTTGGATTATCAGAAAACTCAAAAAATGTCAGAAGAAGACGTACTGTAGATTCTCAGCTCCTTCTGGCATGTGATCCCACTCCAGCTGTAATTGAAAGCTTGTGCGCCGTTAAAAACTGATCGACCATTTCGTAATTTCCTTTGATGGTATTTATCCTGTCTTGTATCCAGCCTCCAGAAGAGGCAAGGACGACTCCCCCAGCCCCAAACCCTAGATCTCAAGCAGATGGTTGGGCAGAGCGCCCTCCTGCATCATCCCTCCCCAGGCCTCAGCTGCTATTTCAGGTGCTGCTGATGAGCCACTCTGCATGTGGAAAGGCAGCACTGGGACTGATGTGGTACAGCATGTCCCAGATAGCTGTTGGTGGAGACTGTAATCAACTAGGAGAAACTGTAGAAACTCTGAGAGTTTGTAGTCTTTTATGAGACCCATAGAGGAATATGTTGCTGCACTCAGCAAAAGTAACAGATGCTTTTTAGACAGATTGATTCATGGATAGGTTAATTGGGAGCATCAAGGGAGATCATGTTGTTGGGTTTAAGGGAGAAAAGGGGAGAAAAATAGCTGTGTCCCTCTGACAGTGGGTGAGTTGTTTTTACTGAAGCCCAGTTTCTCTCTGTGGAGGTCAACAGTGTGGGTCAGTATCCATTCTGTTTACAAGGCAGTTTCTTTGACAATAGAACAGGCCTATCTGGCAAATCAGAAGCCATTCTGAACTGCAACTTTGGACATGTTTGTCGACATGAATGGGGTTATAGGAAGTATGTGATGTGGCCTCCAAAGGAGCAATTGGATAACATCCAGTTCAGAAACAAAAGGGCTTTGGTCCAAACTGATCACCACAAAGACCAAAGAGTGCTCTCTCATTGTTCATATCGACATCATGTGCATTCTGGGCCACACTGACTTGATGTCCACCAGTCAGCTGGAATTGTTGCTGACAACTTTCATAAGCCCAACTTTAATTCTGCAAGCATCTATCCACCCAAGTCAACATGCACCTGTTTATAAAAGCTTGCGGAGCTATATAGATTCAGCAACATTACAAGGTTGTTTCATTCTGTAACCTGTAACTTCATTTCTCAACACAGTGCACAGGTGCTCTCATCGCCTCTCAGCTCCCCAGTTTGAAAGGGATCACAGTGGGCTTTGAAAACTTTGGATTACAGTGGTTAGATTTTTGCCTTACCATTTGCAAGGTCCCATCTGACAGTTTGCTGGTCTTGTTACTTTTAGTAAGAAACTGGTCAGACAGCTGATATCACTTGCAGCAGTGGATTCCATCAAGCATCAGAACCATCAAAGGGAGCTTAACACTAAAGTGGCTTAGTTATTCATTTAAAATATTTGCCTATGGGTATGGCAAATATTTGCCTATTGATAACTTCTCATGTAATTGTCAGATCATAATCTAAGCTCATGTCCACACGAAGGCGGATATACCTGACAAGTCTTTTTATGTGAAAATTACTTTGGCCACACTTTTTTGGATCCTCTTTGTAATTGTTTTTTTTATTATTATTATTGTTTTAATCTATTTGGTTGGCAAATAAAACTATTGTGCATTACAGCCATCGCCCAGTGAGAGGTAAGACTGATGCCTCTATGGTAAGGCTAATGCTTCTCCTGTGTACACTTATGCGAACGTGCACAGAGGTTGTTTGGAAACATTTGCATGGCTCTTTCACACAATTTAGCTGTCCTCATTGACACTATGTTTTTCTGTATCTTACAAGTATATGTTGTGATCTTGACTCATAAATGCTACCTGTTACCCAAGATGAGTGGTAATTCTTGAATGGCTGTAATGTAGCCATTGATTAAATCCCTATTTTTATATTTGCAGATTCATCTGACAACAGCTGTGCTGTGTGATTCCCTATATTGAAATTCAAAATCAGCACTTTTCCCTTCTCAACATGTGTATGCAGGCATAAGGAAATCAGTTTTAAAAGCTTTGATTTTGGGTGTAGAGACAGAAAACGATGCCTTTTCAAATGTATCTGCCTTACTGTAGTCAGGCAGCTCTCTTTTCATAGCACGTCTTAGTTTCAAATGCCAAACCCTGTGATTTCCTCTGACAGGTGGTTTGCCTTTTAACATTCATTCCTTCAAACTTCCACTTGGTATTACAGCTTCAATGGCCAATGTTTGACTCGGAAAATGAATGATTTAATGAGTTTCTGTGTGCAGCCATGATTGTAATTGTGTTAAATGATCCAGTACGTTCCTTTGTGTCAGTGCCATTGTAGCTTTGTTTTAATCCCCACATCCTCTGGAGATGGAAGCAATTGCAAGATTTAACCATTCATCAGAAAGGCCTGGTGGACTTGAATGCAGTCACATTTAAAACCAACCTCCTTCTTAGTGCTCATCATCAGTGGTCTCCCAACTTGATTGCAGGCAAGCCTCTGCTTTGCTGTTAAAAACCCACCGTCCACATTAATGATGTCCTTGGTTTACTGTGGTTGAGTGTAACTGCCGTGATAAGCATTCATTCAGATTTAGTACTGCTCAAACACCTCCCCTTTGTCCCGTCTCTCTTTATCTAAGTGGTTTATTTCATGCCAGACAGAAGCAGCTGCTAACTGGGGAATGCAAAAAATAATAAACAGTTTCTAATAGACCTGGTGGAAATCATTAATTTATCAAGGCTGTGAAAAGATTTAATGCTGATAAATGAAGTGGAGCCTTTTGGTAATTTGATTATTGCATTAAGGACACACCCATACATTCTCACACAAACACCCCTCTTTGACTGGACGCATCAGCAGTTGATTGGTCATTAAGTATCTTGATATACTGAAGTACTGCTAGTGTACCATAAAAGCTCTTGAGGATCTTTAGGCATTTTTACAAAGGCATTTGTTTCTGTCGAACTCATCAAATAGGTATCATTGTTTCAGTCCAATTTACCTACATGTTAGAGTATTCATTAAGAAGCACGTTGGCCAAACTCTTGGCCATGCATGCGTTGCGGTTTCTCTGTCTCTGGTTTAGGTGAAAGATGTTACGGTCATCAAAGGATGAAATATTGTTTTTGCCCAACTTGCAGTCTGTTGGCCCAAATTATGTTATGTGGCAAAGTTGATCCTGTCGATTGACGGGCACTCAATAGGACAGTTTCTGAACTATGAGTAACAAAAAGCAAAACTGATACACTGCAGCATTCAGAAAACTGGTAATTGTGGCAGAGCTGTTATTCAGGACTGGCCTACATATGAAACTGGGCAGAACTGCATAACCTGCTGTATGGAGCAAAAACTGGAAAAACTGCTCAACATAACGTAATAAGATGGTTTAATGAGGAGAACTTGTTCATATGGGCAACATTTATATTACCATAGCATTTTAGTGCAGACAATAATATTTTGAAGGCATAGGAAAACGTTTATACCTCCCTTTAATATAGTGTTATGGTCAGTTCTCTGAAGCCCGTCCATTC
This sequence comes from Nannoperca obscura, assembly GCA_036024295.1. Taxonomy (NCBI): domain Eukaryota; kingdom Metazoa; phylum Chordata; class Actinopteri; order Centrarchiformes; family Percichthyidae; genus Nannoperca; species Nannoperca obscura. The sequence goes on from JAVQJL010034523.1 coordinate 23,870, forward strand.
ATTTTGTTAAATAAACAGCTAACCGTTAAAGCACCGGCAATATTCTTAATTTTGTATCCCTGCATTTAAAGAAAAAACAACAAAACAAATTGAAAATTGCTGACATTAACTTGGAAATAAAGATGCCTAACAGTTTTGCAAATGTTAAAGTGGAGAGTATCATGGTGGCTGATCAACTAGTGATACCAATTTATAATTAATCAGGTCTCCAGTATACAGTATCTGTGGTTTACTAGCAGAAAGTATTATGTCTTCTTTAGAATAATGACACTATCAGACTAAATGTTGCTCATGTGTATTCATGTAGTAGCCTGTCGCTTTACGTTTTGGGACACTTTCACTGGCAGCTCCTTCTTCCACATTTTTTGTTTAACGGAAAGGCAATATGATTCATTGAATAAACCGACTATATGTTATGGTGTAGTCTCTTTTCAATGTTTCCCATATGCCAGGATGACACACAGCTAAACAAAACCAAGAGTGTAGTCATAAACAATAGATCAAACAGCTTTTAGGACCTTTTAACAATCACCACATATCTAACTCAACCCGATCAGACTTGCAGGTTTTGCCTCTTGAGTGATGGTTTGATATTCCACTACATATGTCACAGAGGTTAGAAGATCTTCTCAAAGGGTGGCAATAATACCCTCTGTTGAGTACCTGATTTTTAAATATTATTTACATTATCATTACCACAGCAACTGTAAGTGGTGGACTATACGAAGCACATAAAACAATACTCTAAAACAATAATCCTAGTCCTGTTAAACTGACCTTATTACTCTTATTTTCCATATTCTGTCGCGGTGCCAAGAAACAGCCAGTAAGACCTTACAAGCCGTTACCTTTTTTATAATGACACCCACTCCAGTGAGTTGTACAAATAATTTGTGACGGCATGTTTTAGCCTTAGTGTTTTTTGCCTTTTAATATGAGTGATCACGCTGTGTCCCTCTCCATTGGTGTCCGCCTGGCTCTAAATCACCTCATTAATCTGCTTCCTCTGCTGAAGATGTCTGGCCCAGGCTACCTGCCATTAGGAGAAATCCATTATACATGGCCCTGGCAAGAGAGGACGCACAGACAAAAGTGTGTGTGTGTGTGTGTGTGTGTGTGTGTGTGTGTGTGTGTTCCCAGTTTTCCTGTTGTCTGGGATGTAAATTTAAATGAGGAGCATTCTGACAGACGTGATTCCCCAGAAAAGACCTCAGAGGGTAATTTACCTGCACATACAACCTGTTTAACTGAGGCCTTCTGTCTCCCCTCTGCTTTCTTAAGTGTCTTGGGTTTTCAGTCACAGGCTGTTTGTTTGTGTGTAGCCTGCTCTGTGCTGTAACTCTGGGTGTTATGCGAATGAGTTGAATTCATCCTGGACTTTTCAGCCTTAATGAAACACCTGAGACCAGTTTTGACAACCCCACATCACTATAAGCACTCATAAGGCCCACATCTGAGGGGTAATAAGCTGCGTTGGGCTGTTCTGTAGTACTAATGTGTACGTGTGATGTACTGTAACTACTAGTCTTGCTGATTCTTTGTACTTTTTGTACCAATTGATAGATTTTAGATCTTAGTGGTTCACCTTAATAGTTGGTGATTTGAAAGTTTCACTTTCAAATAGCAAGAGCTTTAATTATGTTGTAAAAGTTTCAAGAGGTAAACATCTGCGACTGTTGCAATTATAACTGATTACAACAGCCAAATGCAGTCATCTGTCGCTTGTTGAACTAAACTAAACCACGAAACTCCTGACTTTTGTCTGGTTGTTTCGCTTTGTGTGCTTGTGTCTTTACTATAGTAACTCCTCACACCTTACTTTAAAGATGGACACAGTACACAATATTTCTACCATGTAAACCTAGAGTTGGTGTAGCTCTGATATGCTACATTTCTAGAATATATAGAATTCTAGAAATGTAGTCTTCAGTTCCTGGCTCCATCCTAATCTATTTGTTCTCTTCCTGTGTCTCCCTCAGAGATCCGGGCCCAGTTGGTGGAGCAGCAGAAATGTCTGGACCAGCAGACAGAGATGAGGGTCCAGCTGCTGCAGGACCTCCAGGATTTCTTCAGGAAGAAGGCAGAGATTGAGATGGAATACTCAAGAAACCTGGAGAAATTGGCCGAACGCTTCATGGCAAAGACTCGCAGCACCAAGGATCACCAGCAGTACAAGTAAGGAGACGCTTCTTCATGCCCGTACTCAATTTGTTTATGATCTCATCTGGGTTCATATATGGGCCTGAGAATACTCTTTGATAATCAGAATGAGGGTTGTCATTCTTAGTCCATGGTCTAATTTTTTGTTATTTTATTGTGGCAGCCAGATGGAAATCATATTGGATTTCAATGTAATGTTGATCCGATCTCCATGTTCTAATGGGATTACTGTGGTAATGAGCTATATCTCTCTTCATTTAATTTTGAAAGGCAGTCAAACAAGACGGAAAACGCAGCTGGTACATTTTAGTTTTTATATTTCAATCATTCTCAAATTTCTTTATTGCAAATATTACATCCTCTCACTTCTCACTTCTCACTTTTGACTTTGTTGCTTCCCTATGTGCCAGCAGGTGAAATGGGAATGACCCTATCGTCACCTCTCCAGCAAAATATATTCATCTATACAATACTATTGATTGCCACTTTAAAAATTCTATAAAACATCAGTGTTTAATGTGTAACACAAGCAGCTATACCAGAACTTTGCCTAAATAAAAAGAACTAAAATGAACAAAGATACAAAGAGATTTAAGTTGTGAAATGTATCGTAAACAAGACTCTGAAAACCTTTTTTTGATTCTTTTATATTTTATATATATTCGATACTGAAAGATACAATATACAGCTAACTGACAATAGACCAGTGTCACTTTGGTGGCGTCATTTTGATTGGAAGAAGAACTTAAACTTTGGTTTTGTCTAATTGAGAGTTATCCTGGGTGTTGAGGTCTAATACAAATATATATTCTTTATCACACCTTTTCCATTTCCTCTTTCTGTCTCCCCCTCTCGCCTCCCTCCCTTTGTCTTTATGATGCATCACAGTTTGACTCGGAGCCTTTTCTGAGGATCTTGACACAGTTAAGCGTGCTGTAGTTTTTGGCCTTGCCACACTGTAACATGGAAAAAGCAGACATTAGCATATTGTTTGAACTTGTGGTGGGAGCAAAAATAATTGTCCTCGCCATCTGCAAATAGCCCCTGCTCTCTGTCTGAAGCTCCAATGGCTCTAGCAGCTGTGTGTGCCCATGTGTGTAACTGTTGAACGGACTCTGGTATGGCGCTCTGTGGTTTTCATCGCTTGATGTACAGTCTGGTCACTTTATTCACAGGTTAAACATTTGGCAAGTGCCTAGGAGCATATTTCTTAAGTAAATACAAGACGTCTGAATGACATTAACAACCTTCCTGTGGGTTTTAAATCATATGGCCTATATTTGTGTTTTCACATAAACAACACACTTACAGTAAGGCTTCTGTGTTCTCCATATTCTCTAGGTTGTTTTCATTGGACAGACTTGTCTGTGGTGTTTTCACTCTGTCTGTAGCCGTAAGCCACTATTCTGTGACAGGTCAGCTTTGCAGAGCAGCAGAGCGCTAAAGTTGCATTAAAATGAACAGCTAATTCTGTGAGTAGTTAGTCTGGACAAGCTACATTCAAAAGGGGGGTCCTGATGTGGTTGTCAGTGGAGCTGCATTTTTAAAGAAAAATCTGGTTTACATAACCAATGTTGAGATAAGCTGACAAGATGTCATTCTAACAGTCAAGAGTGCATTAATATACACTGTGTGACATGTTTAGTTTGTTTGGAAGACACTTTCCTGGGTTTCTCCCTGCAGACAGCCACATGCCTCCTCTCGATACACATGGAGATATTTGTTTCAGCTGCCACTAAGAATCTTTACCAGTCACAGGTGGAGGTTGCTGCTATCCCATGGTCCCACCCTTCTCCATACAGGCCATCTTGCTAGTTAAGATCCAAAGATGTAATCTCACACTGGCTTCCCACCAAGCTGCTAACATCATGTCATTTGTGATTGTTGGTATTCATGCATCACTACTGGAGATTGAACCAATGTCTCTGATGGTGGAGGGCAAACATTTTGCCCCTTGCAAACACCAATATGTTGCGTCTCATACAAGTCTACATCTGCCTCTCTCTCGTGCTCTGTCGAGCTAGGAAAAAGTTTTGGCACAGTGGGAGTTCAGTTCGGAATCCTCTACAGGAGTGAGATAAACCGTGTTTGTCAGAAAGCACAGACTTTATGTGCCACCTGTGCGAGTATTGCTTCAGCTCACTGCTGGAGAGGAAGTGCCATGTGTGGAGCTGTCCTTTAGTGTCAAAGTCTGGTGGCAAAACTGCAGTGGAAGATGGATGATGCCAACTCTAAAGTAAAGTTGGATGTTTTTAAAGACAAATAGACTTAAAGATATGGGTGGATTGGAACTACAACACACACACATACAGACTCAATATAATTCATATTCTGATTATTTATTTTATTACACCCCTTTTTAAAGAGGGAAATTAAGAGTGCATTAACAAACAGATTCCTGTCTAGAGTGGTGGTTTGTGAAAATGCCCTACTGGGAAATATGTCTCCTTTTTAATAATTAATAGTGCTCATTACTGAATGGTGAGTGTAGCTCTACTAGGTTGTTATGATTGTAAGAATATTCATTTTTTTCACAGGATACATAAGCACAATAGTTAGTTATAAGAACAGTAACAATGCAGAAAATTTATTTGTTTTCTTATTGCCTACGATTAAAGTGTGAAGTGTGATTTAAGTGTGACACTAGTGTCTTTCCAAGTTCAGAAGTCACTGCTGTTTGCTCTGCTGCAGGTTAGCTTTACACGCTGAAAATCATACTCTCCACCACCACCAGGCATAAGTGCAGTGTGCAGTAATGGACAAAAAAACCCTGCAAAGAGTGACTGTTTACCTTGATAATGAGCTGTTATAAAGTGTAGTTAGGAAACTCTACAGAATACATGCTGTTCAACATGGTGTATTATGTTGGTCAAAACAGCAACATGTCTCCGCGAGGAGGAAGAAAAGAAAAAGTTCAGTTCCACTAGTGTCTTCCTTCTTCCTTCCTATGAGAAAACAAAAAAACAGACCCACAACCCGAGAGCCATTCAGTCCTGTCTACCTAGTTTGTTTGTGTTTCAGTGGTTGTTTGCAGAAGACACACACACACACACACACACAAATGAACAAATATGGGCAAACATTCTCCCCTCTCTCTCTCGCTCTTTCTTAAACCCACACCCATACACACACATGCACAAGCCAGTGTACTGTATTATGCAAAGTTTGTTCAGGGAGGGACATGGAGATGGCAAGCAGAGAAATCGTTGAATTATTTATAATGACAAAGCCACAGCTGGGATCATCTTAAATATGCTGCTTTTATTCAGAATTAAGTTCCTGGTTATGGGACTTCCTCTTTTTGTCCGTGAGGATAAAAAGAAGGTGTAGAACATGCTGTGGCTTGATACTGTGTGTGTGTGTGTGTGTGTGTGTGTGTGTGTGTGTGTGTGTGTGTGTGTGTGTGTATATATATATATATATGTATACGTGTGTGTGTGTATATGTATGTGTGTGTATCTATGTATATATATACTGTCTGCAGTGCGTTCACCTTGAGTGTGAAAACGGAGAAAATAGCTGATAACTCAAGTTTAACACCATTTGTATTTGAACTTATTCACAGAACAAGTTGAAACTAGAATTATTAATTAGACTTTTGCACCTTGTTTGAATGCTTTTAAATGTATCTTTGTAGGATAGGTTTGGTCCAAAGTGGACCAGCAGCTCTACGCCTTCATTGCAGGCGAACGCCAGTCACTGTGCTGCAGCTAAAAAGGCCGCCACCGTAGTTCATAAATGAAAGATGTTATTAGTGAGGAACTAGAGGACTTTGCCATTTTGCCTCTGATGCTGATAAGGCCTCATGTTTCAATACCCTGCATACTGAATTGGCAATTATCCTTCATTGTCATTATCCTGCTACTGTAGTGGAGTGGAGTGCAAGTATGTTGACGTTGATCTAGTGACTCTTTGATTTAGAAAACATGAATGGGCCGAACACACACACACAAACACACACACACACACACACATACACACACACACCTTGATAGGAGGCATTAAGTTGCTAATGCGTTCTCTTTTTTTCACTCACCTCCCTTCTTGGCCTTCTTGGACCTCAGCTTCCCCATTTCATACCTGTATTTTAGCCCTACTGGGGCCTGTCTATCTGTCTGTGAGTCTGTCTGACCCAGTTCCTGCCCTGGCTGAGGGGGAAATGATGACACTGAGAGATTTTCCTGCCATTATGTGGGGTAAGCTGCTCCCAGAGGTTTATTCTGTCGTCAAGGCCTGTGTCAGTACCCCCCGGGTTTTCTCTTTCTGTCCTCTTTTCACTGCAGGCCTCCTGTTTGATTTAGTAGGTCATCACATTAACAAAAATACAAGGTACTTTAAGAACTGTTGATGTGTTTGTGGGAACTCTTCCCCCAGAGTTGTGTAATTTTGCCAGTTCCACCGTGTGACACAATTTGCTTCACTTTTTCTTCTTTGATTGTTTCATAATGAATCCTGGTCATTCCTGTGCTTGATGAAACCTTTCACTAAAAGAAAATTGACTTCATTTGAAGGAATGGTATTACTTTTGTTGACTATTGTCTATAGTGTGACATTCTGAATGACCTTTGTATGTACTGATGCTAAATTAGGTCAAACGTTTCACAGTGAAGAGTCCTTTGGGGAAAAAGGTGGGTTGAAGAGAAGTGGAGAACAGGTCAAGCAATTCAAGTCCTGACTGAACATTCTCAGGTTAATCCTTCCAATAGTCTGCTTTCACTTGAGCTGTTTTGCATCCCCAAATTAAATAGTCATAGTTGGAAAGAGGGGCATCAAGCAAAAGCACATTAATGGCTGAGAAATCCAGTAGGTTATTATGTACACTTCAGCAGAGGCTCATGATGCAGTCCTACTATGGTGAGCTTCAGTTTGCAAACTGGACATTATGCAGCTGCACATGCAAAAGTCAACATGAATTAATAAACACACACATGCTGTCTTCACATATCTAGATTCAGTGCCATAGAATGATAGTATTGCAGTCTGCTGATACCTAAGGATTTATGATAATTGGTGTTCACTTATTTTCTCCTTTTCTAACTTTCTCTTCCTTTTACACGTGTCCTATAGCCTGGGCATGTAGCAGGAGTACATCACTCCACATTTAGCTACATCAGTTTTTTTATTCACCGTTTTCCTGCTGTCTTTGAAAAACAACTATGCACTCGGATGTTTTTCATGTCAGCATGTTTGGCTCTCCTTTTATCAAAAGTAGTTTGCTTCCTGTTTTTGCAGATTCCCAGGGAACATTTCATGTGGTTGGTCTCCAGTAATTCATTTGGAGAAGTGCTTTGTTTTTTGCTCTTGTAGCAGATGGTGTGCCAGAGCTGAAGGCTAGTTCAGGGCTGGGTCACTTGCCGAGTGCAGAGTTTCACCTGTTGTGTTGACAAGTGCTGCCTGTCTATGCAAACTAACTTTGTGACGGTAGAGCAGAGGCGAGACTCCATATGGTTCCTGCAAGACTTAACCCTAGACTCAATCATAAAACCACACACACACTCGTGTGTCTGGGCTGCTGTTAAGAGACAGGAGGAATGTGAAACCCAGAGGAAGTCAGCTTGCAGGCCAGTGCTTATGCAGGGCCCCATCGTGCTCTGGCCTGGACAATGTCTTGGTTAGCTTGGAAGCAGCCAGCACACAGCACAGGAAACAGCTCTCAGGCTCCACTATTTTACGCTTTTTTTGTGCTCAGATCTCTATCTTTCCCCTATTCTGGGACAACTCTTCCGCTTCTTGTCTGTCTTCTGCTGTCACAGTTCATACGTAATTCCACTTTTCATCTTCACTTAAAATACATTCATGGCTTCTCCAACTTCATTCCACTAAGTGTATTAAAGCCAGTGGCACGCTCTTCCCCAGTTGTAGGAAGTCAGCTCGACTCAGAGCATTTCAGGAGCTCTGCCCCAGAAATGTCACTGACACAAAGTATTTCCAACTGCACAGTTCATGTAATATATGGAGAGCTTTTTAGGCCCAGAACCAGCGGTATATGGGGCATTTAACGCCAAGGGAGGCCTATGATGCATCTGTCTTCTCCTTCTGTAGCAGGCCCCGGTCTATTTGAGGTGTTTGTAGACACCCTGCTAGTTCTGTGAAAATGACAAATGTATAAAGAAATTGGGGCTGAGACATTGACGTAGATACAGACACGTGAGGAAAAGTTGAAATACACTGACACAAACCATAAGCACATACAGGCACTTGTACATGCCTGCTTGCTCGTCTCACTAATACTTTCCAAACTATGGAGTGGGTTTTTAAGACTGTGACTATGTGTTTGTTTATTAATGTGTTACACAACTTTACAGACTAGGTGTGATAAGTCATTAAAACATCATACACAACAAATTACTCTCATACACAGTGATGCTTCCTCTTTGTAATTCTTATTAGTAACACGTAGGTAATGAGACACCAGGATATTCATTTCAATTCAATTTTTTTTTTAGGAAAGACCAGAACCTGCTGTCCCCAGTCAACTGTTGGTACCTGCTACTGAACCAGGTGAGGAGGGAGAGCAAGGACCATGCAACACTGAGCGACATCTACCTCAACAACGTCATCATGAGGTTCATGCAGATCAGTGAGGACTCTACACGGCTGCTCAAGAAGGTATGGGTGAAAAATACACACACTATGATCTAAGCTAAATAATATTGCCTAAAGAGAGCGCTTACATATTTTGGTCATAGAATAGAGTGACAGCTATATTCTACAAGTGACATGATTATCTTGTTTATATGGTGACTTATCTAAGCCACCAGAACCACTATGGACAGCTCGTAATGTCACAGTAGGTAGGGTAAAATATTTGAGGACTTAAAGTCATATAGTTGAAAATAGAGGTGGTTTGTGGCTGGAGAGAAGGGAAATAATATGGCTTTAGGTGTTATGGGCTGGGAAGGGATACAAAAGAAATTGAACGGACTGAAAATAAATCAGACTATTTTAAATAAAATAGCTGACATCAACACATTTGCACAGGAAGTCATGAGAAATGTAGGATATACCAACAGGGTAAAAGAAGGCAAAAGCTTTCCTACGCAGTAACTGAAAACTCAATTTTATTAATGAATGAAATGAATCTCTCATCATTTTCTTGTCTCTTTTAAACCCCTGAAGTCACTTTTTGACTGTTTCAACTTGTTAATAGCTTTCTACTGTACTGATGTTTGACCTCCACTAGAAGAGGTCAGATGTCAGATGTGACTTTTCCTTAATCAACAAAAACAGAAGTTCGAAGTCACCACTAATACATTCCAGATCTTTCATGGCGGTCGGATCGGGCAGCGGTGTCTTCAGTCACTCCTGTTACATAAACAGTCTTTCACTTTCAATTAACCCATTCATTTGACAACAAAGTATATTTAGTTGCATGATATGCTGCATATATACAGTATATATATTCAGTTTTGCGTTTGATGGGATGAAACTCTGTTGGGCTCCTGTGGTTTAGTTTTGAGAATGAAGAGTAATGCAGAGGAGCTTCGGTCACCACAGTTTCAGATCAGTATGCCTTCACTCTCCCATCTGAAGGCTGTGGCTTCATGGCTGAAACCGGGCCTCTGTTGCCTTTTCCCACCACAAAGATGACAACTCCCTAAAAGATTATGAGCTCCTATGCTGTCACATGAACTCACCGCAGGCCTAAATTACAAAGTGGCTTTTCTTCAGAGGAGTGCCTTTATGTCAGTTAAGCTTGTGCAACTTTTTTTATCTCTGATTCTCCCTCCCTCTCTTTTTTATTTTTTTTGCTCCACATTCTGCAAAACCCTGACCATCTAACCTCCAGATTCAAAAAATACACTCTCACAGGCTCTTTTATTCGTTCTCAGAGTAATTAACATCTCTTGATGGTTGTAGTTTCATCTGATGGTATGGGGGCGTGGTCTTTAAATACTCACCCGAACCCCCCAACGCACAAACAGGAAGCTGCAGCAGTCATTTTTTTTTGACAGTGTTTAAAGACTTATGGTTCTACTAATGAGGCCAGATGTTAAACAGTAATTTTTCTGACGTTGCCCCCCCCCCCCCCCTGACTTAACACACTTGTGATGATCATAATGATAGACTACCTCCAATGCTGATTTTTAGTGCAACTTTAAAGACACGTTGCCAAATCTTCCTGATCTGCAGGGTAGCATACCCCCACACCAGTCCTATCATCCTTCCTGCTGCATCATTATTGCTGTGGAATCTGCAATCGCTAACCACATTGTGTAATGGCACGACCCTTCTCTAAAGTCTGAACAGTTTCTCTGTGGATCCAGGTGACACTGTGCAGACAAATGGCAGACTGGTGGGAGGTCCCGGTTCATAGAAGACCTGAGAGGCTGCTCGCCCTCTAATTAAAGCTTCCCTGAGCCTTTGATCTCAGCAGAGCTTTAGTAACGAGGCACAAAACAACAGAGAAGTCCCCCATGTTACGTAGGCTCCTTCACAGCTTCGAGGAGACAGCTGTACCGTTGTCATCCTTCCACCACATCAAAGAGCTGTGTTTGTATTTCCTTGTATGTTGAGGTCTCATGCTGTGAGGTGGAACAGCAGAGGAGGACCCCAGTGTAGCCCTGGTGTCTTCGTCAGCATCCTCCGGTTGATCGGTTTGCTGTTTGACTTTTGGCATTTAGTTCTTCAGTGCTGCATTGTAGCCACTTTTAAACAAACAACTACAGCCACAAATTCTTTCAGGAACAACCCTTTTTGGCTTTTATTTTGATGGAATACAAGAGCCATGTAGTGGACCTCCCTTTCTTTCTTTTTGCTTGGACAGATCTTATCTCATTTATTCAGTTTTCATTATTCATACAAGCGGCTCTTTGTTTTTCTCTGCCCTGTTTTATTTATGGAAGTCACGTTCTGTGGCTGCAGCTACAAGGCAGACTTCTCAAAGCTTAAGGCAGATTTGAACATTCCCATAGGCAAAGCAAAGTGTGTGCTGGGTAGAGTTTATTTTACAGTAAGCCTTTCTTAAGATATTGATATATTAATTAAAATAAGATACAATTAATGGAGGCTGAAATCCATTTAGCTGCTTCAGTTTCAGTGTCCTAGTATTGTCATGCTGTCATGACTTACTGGAGCAATAGAACAGAGCCATCATTAATGTTATTAGTAACACCCGTATTTTTCCTGCTTTGACAAGTCAAAATTTCCACTGTGAAAAAGAACTATCATGCATTTAAAGCTGAGGTAAAGCCTGCACCAGGTGTTTAGTTTTTAATTTAACCAAGTGAGGATGACACACAGCGGTGCAGTGTATCATAAAGCTAGTTAGTTAATAGTTCAACATTTTAAGTATAATGTTGGCGAGTGACATAAGACAATAACTATTAGTTTAATTTCTTTCAGGATGTGTTAAGCCTAGCTTAGCTTAAAGATTAAAAGTGGAGGAAACTGCTAGCCTGCCCCTGTTAAAAATGAAAAAATATGCCTACCAACACCAACGTGCACGAATAACTCATTTGTTTAACCTGTACATAAACAGAAATGGGAAAATGTCAGTCTGTGGTTTTACATGCAGTTTTGTAATTATTTATTTTTGATTAACAGCTGGGTGCAGTGGGTGCGTTCAGCCCCTGCCTTCTTGGTACCATTCTGCCTTCTGAAACAGAAGCCTGTGCTCATTGACCGTGTCTGGTAACCTGCACCATAGCCAGAGACATTGCACAGAACTTTTGACAGATACATAAGCTGTTGGCTTAAGCACTCAACTCACTTTAAAACCACGTTGGTGTTTTTCTTACATTTCTGTTTTGTGTGGGTCAAACAAACAAGATACACTGTGTAAATAAGATGGCACAGAAGAAGAGATGTTTGACGTTGGATAAAGCCAGGCAAGCCTATATGCTAAGCTAAGCTAACCACTTCCTGCCTCCAACTCTGTGCTCAATGCATAAACATGAGCTGATATTGAACTCTTTCATCTCACTCATGTAAATTGAAGTAATTATTTCTCAAGTATTTCTTAAACTATTCTTTTGACATTTGAATAAAATGATCTGTGTCATTTGGTCAAAGCTTATTTTTACAAAAGACATCAGCTCTTGTCAGGCTTTCTGTTGTGTATCTAAACTGTGTGACTGTTTCATAGTGACAAGACACAGATGTATGCTGAGAACCACACATGCACAGGCCCGGCAGGGTGTAAAACTAGCATTTCTATACCACGATTAATCTCAGTGGCAATATGAAACCCACCACTCCCCAATGGTTGACTTGGTTTCTCCTCTCTGGGGTTGTTTCATCTTTCTAATGTGGTTGGAATACAGATGGTATGAGCTTAAAAGGGGAAACCCCTTTGTAGGATCTTTTTAATGAATTTAGTCCAAATTGGAAACCCCCAACTGGGATTCCTTTTAAAAGAAAAGGGGTATGTTGTGCAAATTAAATTGACATCAGTTACACAACACAGCAATTTAGTTTAACATTGCTTATTGCATGCAATTTGAGGTTGTGTGTGTGTGTGTGTGTCACATTTTGTGATTTCTTCATGTGAGCTGTAGCTTTTCTGGTGAAAGAACTCTAAACATGTCCTGAATGTAATGCCGCTTTACTTTCATCTCTGTCTTTACTTCTCTAAAGCAGACACTCTCTCGCAGCTCATGTGATCCCTGAGAAGGCTTTTCATTGAGCTCTGGATCACTTCCCAGTCTTCTCAATGGAGAAGAGCTGACGAGTGTTAGATCTGACAGATAGTCAAAGGTTCTGTCCTCTGAGCCGACGGTTGCTAATGGCTTTTCCCACAGGAGAAGGCCTGTGTCTTTCTGATCTTTAAGATATATAAGAATCCACAATTGAATGGCATTTTACTTAAGATATGGTACTGTTTTCTCTTGCGAGATACAATTACAGACCAAATTATGCTGTAATTTAACAAAAACTCAAGACCTTTCTGTAGCTCCCTTATCTACATACAGCTCTCAAACATGCTTACATTCGACTCTTGCCAACTTCAGGGCTTCTAAAGCTCTGGTTATCCCTCTGATTAGGTGAGATCTACAAATCAGGTAACTGACAGACCAGGTGGCGGTTTGGAAGATTCTGCCAAATGCCCAGGTCACCCAGCATGTCACTCTAATTTCAGACACCGGCCTGGTAGCCGATAACTGAGACTGTAATGCTGTGTGTTCACATGCTTGGACATCGTGCAGCTTTACCTGCGAGCGTTTGTGAAGTTTTCACAAGATTGTTGTCAGTTCTTTGTCAGGGTTCATTTAAGAGCTGAAAATTGGTGCAATCGTGCGTCCGAAGGAACATATTTATAAACTCAACTCAATCAGTGAGGTGTGTGTGTGTGTGTGTGTGTGTGTGTGTGTGTGTGTGTGTGTGTGTGACCTCATTAGAGCCTCTTATTTGTTGCCAACACCCACAAGGCAACAAGTGTGCAAGGCAACAGAGAATGTATGACTCATCTAATCTCAAAACAGACTATCCCAGACATTGTTCAATGTTAGGGTACTATTAAATACAACCAAATGAATTCATTGTAACATGTTTGTGTTTATTTAGCCCTGGTGTTAGCTGGTTTGTTTCGGCTTACCTCTGTGTATGCGCTTGACCCTGGAGATAACACCAACAGATGAACAGCTCACAAATTCTGATTGCCATAAATTGCAACCATTATAAAAACTTCAAAACAGCTTCAAAGATAAAATTCTCAAATGCTGTATAATGCATATTTTATAATTGAACGCTGTTAATGCAATCAACAGGAATCCTTACACATTTTCCCAACTATCAACCTTTGTGCAACAACGTCTCTTAAAGGAGTTTTCTTGTAAACAAACCAAAGCTATGTTAATATTCAGTGTTGTGTGTAACCCTGAGGTCTAACAGATTTGCTGAATGCATCTCCTTCCTCACAAAACATTTGCAAAGCCAGATTTTCCATATTTTTTGAAACCCTGCATTGTTAACACTCACGTTTGCCTGCTTGCATACATGCATGATAAAAATGGGTGCCCACTCAAAAAACTATTCGTGAAAGACTCCACATGGTACCTTTTTTAATGGTGACTGATTGCAAATGTAGATGTTTCTTTAGTTCATTTTTGACCATCATTGCCCTTTAAAAAAACAAATCTGCAGTGCACTCCATTCTTCATCATAAGAAAATCACCTCTCGCTACACTAGGTGATTCAATACCCTCTCAGTACCCTCCTACAGCCTTTTGCCGGCAGTGGCTCCCAGAATGAGATTTGTCCGAGGATAAATTGAGTTAGGGAAAGATCAGGAGTGCGGGCCAAGGTTGTAACATCATCCAGGTAGCAGCACGTGGTATCAACTGTAGTACAGCGATCAAAAATCATGACTCATAATCTCATAAACATGTGATAGATTATACGAGTCAGTGTGAAGGAAATATGGGAGCACCACGGTTAAATTAATAGTGAAAACCCCTCTAAATCCATCACGGCATCCCGGTTAAACTGTATCCCACAACTGTGAGATGCATTAATGTGGGCGTGTGTGTGTGTGATAGTATTACTGAGTCTGCTTTGTGGCATGACTGATTGAGTTAACATATTTGGGGAAAAAATTTCACATTTGACGCGTAGACGCCAGATAATGTGTTGAACATGTGGACAGTGAAACTCGAGATATGTTGGACGCTTTGAGTGGAAAAGCCGTTGTGTCACTGATACCACCTTCACACAGAAACCACAGAAAGTAGTTGCTGCAGTGTTTATAATCGAGATTCAACTTGACAGACAATGCTGACAAAATGGTGCCACTGTGCTGGTTTGTAAGGGGTATTAGCTATTGGGTATTATCTTATACTTCTTGTATTTCATTGTCAAATAACTGATTTGTTGTAATTGTCTCATTGTTTTTCTTTTCTTCTGTGTTTCTTTTTCAGAGCAAGGAAATAGCCTTTCAGCTCCAGGAAGACTTAATGAAGGTCCTAAATGAGCTATACACAGTAAGTAGTAGTGACTGCCCATTTTTTATCTAATGCACTTAAGTACATTGGTCTTTGCTGTGGTTGAGACGGGTTTATATTACTGAGCTATCCAGCTTCTAACTGTTTGCAAAAGCTTGAAGTCTTCAACCCTGTAGCTTAAAGATGTATGAGGGGTCAAGTATTAAACCGTAAAGCTAATAGACTACTACTAAAGATGGCTCAAGCTGTAGGAAAAGTCTTTATTTCTTTTACAGCATGACATTTTGAAACACCATCTCCTCATGAACGACTATTCATACTGTGAAGTATCAACTTTATGTTTGCCTGGCTCATTAGAGTTCATATTCTTTTGTTTTTAATGGCTCTTATCAGCTGTGTTTTCAAGCTGAGCCACACCAGGGGGTTGGAGCCAAATAGCAACTTGCCGTATACATTTTCCCTTTTTCTTTTTTTTTTGGCATTGTTGCCTTTATTCAATAGTTGACAGCAGAGACAGATGGGAAGCCTGAGGAGAGAACAAGAGAGATTACATGCAACACAGGTCCCCAGTCGAAATCGAATCAGGGATGTTTTGATTACACGTCATATGCCCTGGACCACTAGCACACAGGGACACCCATCATATATATTTTGAGAAATAAAATGGTAAACGCAGATTTTTTTTTTTTAACCCAGAGGCTATATTTTCTCTATGCCTTAGTAAGTGCCTAGCTACAAATCTGCAATTTGGTTTCTATTAAGGCCGTTTCAGCTCCTCTTTTCAGTGACTTTGCTGTAAGTAAGTAGTTGAGTGTGTGTAGCTCTGACCTTGGTGGAGAAAGACATTTAAATCAAAAATCAATAGCTAATTCCATTGCCCTAATTGCCCCATTCGGCCCTGCTAGCCCACTGCTTAGTTTAATGCCTCTTACAGGTGGTTGTTGGACATTTAGATGCTGGTGCTGATGCAGTGCTTGATTTTATTGCATATTGTGTAAATCAGAAGCCATGTTTCTTATATATAATTGCTATGACTTTACAGCGCAATATGATTTCAGAAAAACATGTCACTAAAGTAAAAGTATAAGAGGAACGAATGTAGCTCAGACATACTGTTCTTGTTCTTGTTTTCAGTCGATCATGTCATTCCTCACTAACAATCAATGGCATCATGTTAGCCTCTTCATTACTCGCCATGGTAACCTGGGATGTACACAGATGAAGGTACAAGTCTAGGCAGTTGTTGTTGCATCCCAGGGGATGGGAGTGAAAAGCAGCTCAGTGTTTCTACAGTCTCCAGTTACTCTCTACAGAGCATCACAGTGGTTACACTTCCAGTTGATGGTTGTGCTGCTCCAAACACAACAATGTGTTGCTCCAAACTCTCACCACAGTCCACACTACAGATTTGACCTGGTTAAGCCCTTGTGTGAAGACACATGCAAGCACGCACGCACACACACACACACACACACACACACACACACACACACACACACACACGGTAGCTATTGCATCAGACAACTACAGCCTCGATGTCGGCCTCTGCCCCGGTGTCAGTCTCCGCCAATGAAATAACAGGTCTGCTCCGTCTCTAAATATGTGCCTCTAAAGAAACACCAAAGTAAACACAGCAGCGGCAGACTCCAGACCAGTAAGTGAGGAGTACAGGGCCCAAGGTCAGTCACCCATCTCGAAACAGGTTCCAGTTAGGCCAAACCCCACAAAAGGCAGAGGGCTCTCTGTTGCTGTGTGGTTCCACTAGTACAGAAATAACTCAATTTGGGGGAAAGATGTTTAGATTTTGAGATGGGTGAGTCTCCATTTATACTGAAGCTGAGGTTTTGTGCAGACAAGTGTATTGCACACACAGGTTGCGTAGCTGTAATTTGCTGGAGTCAGTTCATTCCAGGTTAAACCACTGGTGCTCTATATTTTCCGGCGTCTCCTGGGACTTTGAATGTATTTTCTGCCTTTGTTCTCAGTTCAGTACATTTGGCCAGCTGCCATGAACCCAGGCTTCTATAGCTTTAATGATAGAAACATTTGATTAAATGTAACATCTGATGAGAGATTCACACAAGATAGTTAATTTTGTGTTTTGGATAAAATGTATAATATCAAATATTACTAAACAAGCTTAGAAAGAAAAACTTGGATAATTTGCCAATTTGTAATGTTGGGTTGATTATTTGGAAAGATTTAAAGATGGATCTGTAGAAAAGAGTACAAACACCTTTCCTTTCCTTTGCTCTTCTTCTCTCCTCCCACACTTATGTGTCTGTGACCTCTGTCAGGTGTGGATTAGCTTGTATATTGCAAGTCGGCAGCTGATGGCAGTGAAGCATCAGAACAAATTAGATTAAAAGTTTAGCATTTGGACACAGTTTTCTCTGTGAAAAAGCGCCTGCTTTTTCCTGTTTTATGGTTGCATACCTAACATCAGAACTCTATTTGGGAAAATAACCTGCAGTACCTAGGCAGCAGTGGATGGAACGCTTTTTTTTGTGTGTGTATTTATTTTATATAGAATTCTATAATAATGCTGTAAATGCTAATTGTTAATCATCATGCATCTGTGAGGGTCAGTAAGTTCTCTTGCTGGTGACTCCATGTCCATGGACTTGCCTCAGTGTTTCTCTCACAGCCAGTGATTTATCTGCACTGTCCTCAAAGCCCCCAGATGTGTGTTTGTTCTCCCGACAGCGTGAGCCAGTGTTAATAAGACTTTTATAATCTCTCCGCTCTCTTGGAGAACTCATTGTTTGTGTTTTGTGGTTTACCTGTTACTTAACGGTTGAGTCACTGCTAAATGGGTCCATGGACTATGTATGAGTAATGCTCACACTCCAGCCTCTTGTGATGATGATGATGATGATGACTCAAACTTTAGGTAGTAGTGCTAATCAGCCGTTCACCATCCAGATAATGCATTTCCCTTGTGTTAAATTGCTACAGTTTGATGACACAATGGGCAGAAGGGGTAAACTTAGATGCCATTATAGCCTTCACAAAAATAAATATTTCTATTTAGATATACTTAAGAAGCACATGCTACATTTTAAACAGAAGCAATGTCAGCATGTGCAACACAGGAATATCCTTTTGATGTTTTAAAACACAATTATTTAGACATAAACATTTTTAAAATTTATAAAAAAACCTGTTAGCCCTCAATTCCCAGAAGTCCTTTCTGTGGCGTGGATCCATTATGGAAATATTTGCAGTCCAAAAATGAAGCAGAATATTAATACCACCACGTGTTGTTCATCCCATATACTTGTTTTGATATTAAGATTTAGATTAAGATTAAGATATTTAAGATTTAAGCCTAAATTGTGACTCGGAGCAGTCAGCCTCCCTCTTAATAAACTCATGTCAAAACCAGAGAGCAACTCCAACTCTTCTTTCTTTCTGATTTTTTTACTTTTTCAAATGGAACAATGAAGTCAGCATGTTAGATTTAGCTGCAGTTATTTGTGGTTGTTGTGGTTATACAAGCGCCTCCATATTAAAAGGCTGGTTTGTGGTTTCGAGAGAGATGGACAACCTGCTGAGAGATGAGTTGAATCAATTTGTGCTGAATGAACGGGTCAAAGGACGGAAGCCCTAGTTGTGGGTTGTAAAAGGTCAGTCTGGTCTATGAAGATGGATTATTCTGACCCCTGACCTCATGGAAACTGACCTGAAACACAACATTTCTTTAACTAACGCAGCGCAGTTTCAGGATGTTGCCCTTTGCCAGTCTTGAAAAGGAAATAATGACAAATAGGCCTAAAATGACTCTTGTTTGTCTCCAGGTGATGAAGACGTACCACATGTACCATTCTGAGAGCATCAGTGCCGAGAGCAAGCTGAAGGAGGCTGAGAAGCAAGAGGAAAAGCAAATCGGCAGGGGAGATCCGGTCTTCAGCATCCGAATGGAGGACAAATACCAGAGGCGCAGCTCTGTGAAGAAGATCGAGAAGATGAAAGAGAAGGTAGAATGCCAGCTGTTCACAAGCCTTGATAATCTGAATCCGATTTGTGACAACTGCATTAACACTTAGTTAGCAGTCACACCATCTACTTTTCCATGAGGTGTTTTCTGTTAATAGTTTGAACATGACAAAACAACTCATCATGATTTTAAAAACATGTTTTCTCATGGTCCTGCTGACCACGTCAAGGGAAACACACAGTTGTCACAGCCGGGTTTCTATTAAATCTCTGACAAATGATTAAAGGGCCTTTTTAACATGACTTTTTCTGGAATGCATTCAGGAAGTGTTAAAATATGGATGATTTGGAAGTGTGTGAGTTAGAGCCCATTGGTCAGTGGATGGTGACTAACTTGTGTTTGTCTGGTAAAGAGGAAGTGTAGGACAAAGACAAATGGCTCAGATTAAAGTATCCTAGTTGAAGTGAAGGACACAGGCTGCTTTTAGTTTAGGCTTTTCTTCCTTCGCCCTTGAGCCTTTTTTTGTGCTATTTTTAACAGAATTAAACGTATTTTTCCTCCGTTTATTGATGCTGCTGTTTTTGCCAGTAATCCAGTCTCAGCTCTGAGACGCCCAAACATAAAAGCACTTGTCAAAAAGGCAATTCTCGACTCATTAAATCCATCCTCCCTCGTTCGCTCTGTTGTTGTCTGTTTCTCATTCTTGCCTCTAATTCTCTCATCAGCGTCAAGCCAAGTACTCCGAGAACAAGCTGAAGTCGATCAAAGCGCGGAACGAGTACCTACTGACACTGGAAGCGTCAAACTCCTCCGTATTCAAATACTACATCCACGACTTGTCGGACTTAATTGATGTAAGTATAAAACCGCATAGTTTTGTCAGCCGTGTTCTGTGACACATTCTTCTTCTTCAGCACAGGCTTGTTTGTCTCCAATGAGACTGGGAAAAGTTTTTGCTGAGGACACTCTTACATAAACAGAACTCACACTTTGCAGTCGTCTTTATATGGGCTGATTTCTTTCCCCCCTTCTTCTGAGACATATTTGATTATGTTTCTTTGTGCTCATGCTGCAGAAGATGTATTGCTATTCAGGGGCATTTTCACAGACCTTACGAAGAGATTTTAAATTATGATCAAAAAGACTGATGACTTTAGCAGCTGGGCCTAACAGAAAAGAGATCTTAGGGCACCAGACTTGGATGGAAATTATAGTGGAGGACAGAATAAAAGCAGCTTATTAACTTTTGTGATGAAAACTATTCTTTCCCCTTTTCCTTCTCTTACCGTCATTATTAAAACTCCACATATTATATTTAGTTCTTTTGTGTTTTCGTGACATTTTGTCACTGTTTTGAAATGGAGAGTGGGAGTGGCCGTGACCCTAAAACTTAGCTTGTACATCTGTGGGCCATCACTCCATTCACTGCAGCACTCATGTCTCTAATCTTCCCTGCTTTGTTTGATCTTTTTGTTAGCATACTGATAAACATGCCTTATCTATGGCTCACCTGGGCTGTTATTGTTTTGTTAGAGAAAGTAGTGCACCATTTTCTGTGACCGACGTTTTGTATCCCAGACAGGACTGAGGGAGAAGAGAAATGCATCCTCTATTCAACGGCATGCTGTGCGCTGAAATTACTCCTCTCCCTGCTTTTTCTCACAAGCCTTCACATCTCACCAGGGTGTGTGTGTGTGTGTGTGTGAGTGTGTGTGTGATGCACGCTGTGTGTGTGTTTATATGTGCCGGCACACATTTGTTTATTGATGAAGGAGATTCTTTTATTGTCTAAAACAAAGTGTACAAGCTGGCTGGTAGTGATCATGTTTGCCTATCACTCAGGCCGTGTGTGTGTGTGTGTGCGTGTGTGCGCGCCTGGGGCATGCGTGTGTTTCTTCCCTGGAGAGACCTTTGCCACAGTTCTAGTTATTAAAAATCAGCATTATATCCTGGAGGTAACATTATGTAACATGGAGGCAACACTGCTGGCTCAGAACATGCAGGACTGTTTACCTGTGAAATGTATCTTATTTAAAGGTCAATCTGGTTTTTATTTTTTACCAAATGATAGTCAAAACATTACAAGTATATTAGCACATATAATTTATTGTAAGAAAAAAAAATTGTGTTGGAATTAATATGACATTATTGGCTTATTTCTCTACCCTTTTTGAAATAATTCCTACTATAAACCAATCTTAAACCAGTAACTTGGATTCGGCTGCTGTCTAGTGTAGTAGTAGTAGTAGCTGAAACAACTAGTCGATTGACAGAACATTCATCAGCTACTATTTTTGTAATATTTTTTTCAAGCAAAATAACAGCATTTCTAGTTCAGGCTTCTCACGTGCTGTTTTGCTGTTTTTATTTGTCTCGTGATAGTATATCAATCATTATTTGGTTTTGTATAGTTTATCAGACATTCTGGTGCCGGGGCGGCCATTTTGTATTCACATGGATCATGTGGATTCTGCCTTTTTTAAGCTTTGCTTAAGTGGCTGAAAATTATAAGTTGAAGTTAAATTATAGCCACTCATCTTCCCAATTGTCCATCTGACGTTGACCATCCTCTTTCCTCTCTTCCAGTGCTGTGATTTGGGGTACCACGCCAGTCTGAACCGGGCCCTGCGCACTTACCTGTCAGCCGAATACAACCTGGAGACATCACGCCACGAGGGACTTGACATCATAGAGAATGCGGTGGACAGTCTGGACCCACGTAGTGACCGGCAGAGGTTCATGGAGATGTACCCTACGGCCTTCTGCCCACCAACAAAATTTGAGTTCCAGTCTCATATGGGAGACGAGGTATAGTTTAGTCAACAATAGTAGCTGTGGTGATGATGATATCTGATAATCGTGCATTTGTAAAATGGATCATAATTAAATTGTTTGATTGTTAAATGGCAGGAACTAACGTATATCATGAGTTTTAAGATGTTTTGTTTCCAAGACACTGAACAACATGGAAGTGAATCTAGAGTTGATTAAATAAAGTCTCAGACTTAATAAGGTCTGAATAGTTTTTTTGTTTTCTTGCGGCTTAAGTACTGCATTTTACTGCAGTTAGGCTGCCGGATCAGGTTTTATGGGGCACTGAATTTGACAAATCATGTGTTAATTCTCCCCTTGCAGGCATATAGCTCAACATGTGTTGTGAGTTTTACCGTTTGGCTGGCACTACCAGCACTGATATCATGTCTGTTTACTAGCTGTTGTTGTGCAACTGTCTGCATTTAGTTGGAAGAAGTCACTGCGGTCTGCTCTGCAATTGAACAAGAATTTTGATGCCTGCATCCTGTTTAAACCAGAGGTTACGTGGCCTCTTTCCTTCAAAAGGTTGTAATTTCAGGTTCCTTATTGTTGACGATGTACTTCCTCTTTTTTTTCCCTCAAGGTGTGTCAGATCTCCGTGCAGCCACCGGTGAACGGGGAACTCATTCTCAGGTTTCAGCAGCTTCAGTCTCGCCTGGCGACTTTGAAGATCGAGAACGAAGAGGTAAAATGGCGCAAATAAATTCAAGTCATTATACAGGTATTTGTGGTGTGTGGGGGTTTGTCAAAAGTATTCCCCGCTGCTGCTCTGGTTTTGTTGTCTGCCAGAGAGGTAGGAGTTCCTTTATGGTGCTTTTTGTTGGTTGCAAGATGCTGACAGTTGCAGAGCATTACAGCTACTAAAGAAAGTTAACTTTAGCCAGAAGTCATCCAAGGTAAGACTGACAATAGTTGCTGATGATATATGAAGAATCAAGGTTTTTTTGGTTGCGTATACACACACACCACACAAAGACACACACATGCACTTAGCATTTTCCTCTCTCTCATGCCCTGCAGGTAGCCATCAAACTCTCTCTGTGAAGCCTCCATTTTTGCTCCCACTGGTAGAATTCACTGTCTCGTTTTTATTTGCACAAACCTGCCAATGCACTGCTCTGTGTTGACAGTGAAGGTGCATCTCTGCTTCTCAGGCTGTATTGTTTAAATCTGTCTTCAGCTTGACTAAGTCCACTTTTGTTTCTTTTATAAAACAAATGCCAATAGAAGAGAAGTGCCACAATCTGTATTCTGGTGCACTTTCTTACTTTTATCCCACTACAAAGACCAGCAGAAACACGGGAGCATGCCACTGTGTGACTTTTAGATTCCATTTGATCGATTGTTGACTCTTTAGTAAAACCGACTGACAGATGATGGTAAGATAGCTGAATATAATAATAATGATAATAATAGTCATATAATCAAGCAAAAGTGCCAAATATTTGCTGTTTGCTGGCTCTGAGACTGCTTTTCTGCGTTTTATGATTCTAAATTGAATATTTATACTATTGCTTTTGTCCTTTTATAGACTTAATGATTAAGATGAATTGATAATGGAAATAATCCCAAGTTGCAGCACAACTAAATATCATCAGACCCAGTGTGTTGTTTTATGCTGTGTATCAGGGCAGGGTCCTGCTGGGGTTATCACATGTTGCCGTGTGTGTGTGTTTGTGTGTGTGTGTGTGCGTCTGTGTGTGTGTGTGTGTGTGTGTGTGTGTGTGTGTGTGTGATGACAGGCCCTGGTTGCTTCATGTCCTTTTCCATCTGCCTCACTGAAGCGGATGTCCTGGTGGTCAGAATTGGAGAGCGCTGCTTTGTGTTAGGATCACCAGATGGCCTCTCTTCCTGGGCACAGCGTGCCAGATACATCCTTGAAAAATGAACTTTCAAAGCGCTGTAACGACCTACAAGCACGACTGTCAAATGTACAAGAGAGAAAGAGAGAGTCTGTCTTTATCCAGCCAGGAAAGGCTGCAGGGCAGTGCTTAATAGAAGTGCAGCTGTTTCCTCAAACCTCTTTGACTCTTGTGAAACGGTGAAAGAAAACATTGCTGAATAATTTACTCTGCATCAGTGGTGGTTGGGATTGCGATGTGGGGAGAAAACTCTGGATCTCCCTCTAACTAAGCCCTGCTGGGTGCCTCACTGCAGAAATTACAATTGAATTTTTCTTCATTAAAAAAAGTCTGCTCTCCGAGGACATTGTTCATTTTGGCTCCTCAGTCACTAAGCATGGTTCATGTCTTTTCAGAAGTAATAATCTGGCCATTTAGATCTCATTTGCCTCCGTATGAAAATAGCTCACAGACTGATTTTCCTCCGTGTGTGTGTGTGTGTGTGTCAGATTTTACACTTACTACAGGATCTGCTGAAAGCTATGGACAGCAGTCTGCCTTTTGAGACGTGATGAAAGATGTGAAATAACTGTTAGTGATGTAAAAAAAGTGACGAGTGGAATTATTATTTGGATTTTGACGGTACAGAAGTAATTTTCAATAAATGACAGCTGTAAGTAAGCCAGACTGACACATAACTCCTCATATTGGTGCGCTGTCTGTATGGAAATACCTGAGTCATAGTCCATTTATTAAAAATAAATAGTCCCATTAATTCAATCCCAGGGACTTTCTTCAGGTCTGTTGTGCAGCTAGAGACTAATGGGCATATCCACAGAGTCTCACTAAGAGCTCAGTTGTAATTGAGCCCAGCAGGGAACACTGGTAACTATTCGTCTGCTGAATAATAGATAAACCCCAACAGCTTTTTCACTGGGAGCGATTATCTCGCATACATGGGTCCTGTCTCCATGATGACAGCTGGGCCTCTCACCTCCACGGGGGGCACCTGAAATGAGGCTGCCAGGGACACGCATAGAGGGAGACCAAACTCACCCAGAAGGTGTAACAAATGACTGTGTCGCTGCAAGTTCCCTATGTTCATGACCTGATGTGGATAAAATCACAGTGGATACATGTGAAGCGTTGGTGTAAGTGTGTCTATAGTTGTAAGCAGATTCTTTCTCGTTCTCGTGCAGAAAATCATTCCTTTGATCACCAAATGACAATCCCCTGTTGTCCCAGGACAGGATGATGTTTCTGCCAAGTTTTATAATCACAAAATCCCCCATTTCCTTTTCCACGCTGTCATTAGTCATGTTCAAACCTGCAGTATGTTTTTGCTTCATGATGGGATGGATGACACTGTAACTACATCCACATTGTGTGCCCAAGCATATGTCAGCACAATAATCCATCAGTGCAGCACATGAAAGAGATGAACTCCATTTTGCTTTTCAGGTGGGTTCTTTTTCTTTCTTTTTTTTTTGAAGGCCAAATGAGTCACAGGTCAAGCTGTTTTAAAAACAGTAAGCTATAATTCACTGTTGTCTCAGTGTGTGTTACAGCAGGAATCCACCTTGTTCTTTCATTAGCAGAGAGGTCAGACTCAGTAACTAAGAAATGGGGTCACTGCCTTTGAGTGGGGGTCCTGGCCATTAAGAATAATTGGGAGGAATTCCAGCTGCGTCTCACTCCAGGACCCGGTGACCTGTGGTGCCCCCACCTTCTAAAAGCACACCCAATCAGGCTGCGACGGTCTCAGCGCTTCAGTCTCCCCCAGTGTGTCTCTGTTGAATAAAGAGGAGTGTTTTCTGCTATTTGTAATCAAAAAAGCTGCTTGTTGGTGTTTCTACATCAGCCAGCTTTTCTGCACCAGTGATTCATGCTCACACTTGACAGTCCTCCTTGTCTGTTTGTCTCTCTCTCTCTGTCTCTTTCTCCTTGTTCTTCAAATGTTCCTAGCCTTTATTGGTATTGTTTTAGTCAATAAATTGGAAGGATCAGGCACAATAGTCACAGTGGATAGATTGCCAGGAAATGTTGTACATTAATGGACCCCTCAGGATAATCTGTAATAACTTTGGTGATCCCCTGACATTCCATCTAGTGCCACTATTGGGTCAAAGTTTGAATTTGTTCAAGATATTACCTGCAAAACTAATGACATTTCCAAATGCTTCAGCTGTGCCTTTTGTTTTTTAGTGCTTATTACAACTGTTAGCATGCTAAATCACTACACTAATATGGTGAACATGGTAAACATTACACCTGCTAAACATCAGGACCTTTTTTTTATTAGGACTTTATTCTTGAACCTAACAACATCACATCTGTGTACTGCAAGTTCTTTATTTACAGTCTACACAATCAATTTGTATCTGCTTTGGTCTCTTAAACTTTTATGGAGGGGTTACAAACTCCTTTGCCCTCCTATTTGTTAGTCACATCCTCTGGACACAGTCGTGGCTTGCAGTATTTGCTCTGACTGAACGTCTTTAGCTTGGCAAAGTCCTGACGTTTACAAGCTCCGGCAGAAGAACTCCTGCTGACAGGGAAGAGGCGGTTATGGAAATGAATCTTAAAAGCCTGCAGCTTAATGTACCATCTCCAGCAGACACCGTTCACTTCTGGCCCCTTTTGAGTGCATGCAAATTGATTGGTTTGGCTGGGAGTCATGTTCAGGGGCGGGTAGATTTTTAGACACCTGCGACTTGTCAGAAAACACTTTTTTTCAGAGTGTCGGAGGATAGCAAGAGAGGTTTTTGGGAGTGTGATGATACAAACCGCTGAATATGCTGTAATGGTAACATGTTAGTGAAGAGATGACATCTAGCTTTTAAGCAGGCTGTGTTTTTTTTTCTTCAACTCTTCCTCATTTTCTCCTTCACCTCTTGTGTCTCCAGATCAAAAAGACATCAGAGGCCACCCTGACCACCATCCAGGACATGGTGACCATCGAAGACTACGACGTGTCAGAGTGTTTCCACCACAGCCGATCCACCGAGTCGGTCAAGTCCACTGTGTCCGAGACGTACCTCAGCAAACCCAGCATAGCCAAAAGGAGGGCCAACCAGCAGGAGACGGAGCAGTTCTACTTCATGGTGAGTGGAGATGTGTGCTTTGATTAAAAAAGGGTTGCTATTGTTGTATTTTGTTTCTGTATGCAAATAGAAACAAATCTCTCTTATGGACTCTCTTTGATGCCTTGGCTACATTTCTATACTTAGATGTTTTAAAAGATGTGTGAATGCCTGATCACTACTTCACTACTTCTACTATATAACCTCAAAGCATTTATCTGGACTTTAAAACACTTAATTCATGCATGTAAATTCTATTGGATTATTGAATATCATGTACCAAACCACTTTCAAAATCTTTGATCAGCTGGCAGAGAGGGATAGCCCCCTAAAATATTCCCATTTTGTAAGGCTAACTGTTATCCTGTTCCAGTCTGAAGATGGACATGTTCTGATAAAAGCTTTAAGAAGACTCTCAGAATGTCCTTTGCCCTTGGCTTTCTTATCGCAGATTGCTGTCTTAAGAGCGGGCGTTCTGGCTGGCACTCAGGACCTCCATGTAATTACTCTCAATTCTCCACAGAAATTCCGTGAGTTTCTGGAGGGCAGTAATCTCATCTCCAAACTGCAGGCCAAACATGACTTGCTGAAGAGGACACTCGGCGAAGGTACAGTCACGACCTCTTTATTCTCGCACTCCAGTTCCTGTTGTCACACAGTGTCGAGCGCTTGCTCTTGATTCTTACCCCTCAATGTCAAATGCAGTGTGTGTGTTGCCTTGCTCCAACCTAAACGTGGTATTAGCTCTAATCAGCATCCTAACAGGCCACATAACTAATAATGGTTCTTTAATATTGTCTTTTTATTTTCTGCAGTCTCACTGAGCAATTTCAGCCTTTTCCATTGCGAATTCCCCATTGTTTGCCTGATTTTTCCACTTCTCAAAGCTCCAAGATTGTAATCTGGGTTTTAGCCAAGCAAGCCAGAGCTGAGGGGGATTGTGAATTTGTATTATCCGTCTTAGTGATTGATTTGCTCCCAACTTAATGGACTGCCGTGTATTAGAGGGGTGGTGGTCATTACCGACGATCTCTCCTTGTTCTACATTGGTGGGATCTCCTCAAAGCCTCAGCTAATCTTCTGTCAGCCCAGATCGTGTCTGTCAGTCATTGTTCTAACCGGCAGTCCTGGTGGTCTCAGTCAAACTGTCCGCTTAATGAGTAATGGAACCGCGTGCTAACGAGGAAGAGAAAAGCCTCCTGCTTCTCCCACATGCTACTTAATCATATTGTTGTTGTTGAGCTGAAGTACAGTATGAGTCACTCAGAAACAGACAGGTCAGATCCTGTTCATAGGAACAGACGGCCAAACATTCAAAACTACTTCTGTTCTCCAAAACCATTTGGAAGCTATATTGTGCTTAATCTTACTTTGCCTGTCCAAACATGTAGCTCTGTGTATTACTATAACGATTAGTGTGTCTGTGTGCCTACGTCAGTTGTAAACGCATGACTATGTGCCTGCTGGATTTTTGTTTGTACTGTTATTGTAATGCAGCTAAGGTGTTGCCTGTAGTAGTCACCGTGCAAGCTGTGAGCTGCTGTGTGTTTGTGTGCGTAGGTGTATGCATGGTCCTTGTTTGTGCTGCTCAAGAGGCCAGCGGTTGCAGACAGATGGCAGGCTTCAAATGCTTCACTAAACGAATGCAAAATGCAACAGGTCCTGGCGTGTTCACACATCTAACTTCCCTGTCATCTCTTTTCTTTTCTCTCTTTACCCGCAGGCCACAGAGCTGACTACATGACCACAAGGTAAAGTACACGTTCGCACTTCAGGACCTGTGCATATTCAAGTTACACATTCCGTCCACGCTCCTCTCAACAGCGAAAGAAACTTTTGTGACGTGTTGCAGCTCATCAAGGCGAGGACAGTTTACCTTATGCAAGGTCCTCTGTGACCATGAAAGCAGAGGAGTCCATAGTTAGACCTAGAATGCAAAAGGCCCCAGAGAGCACTGAGCAGATGTGCCGACCTCCATGTTTTTTAAGCCCAACCTGGTATCGTGTGGTGGTGAGATTACTGTGCTTCCCATTCCCAACAGCACCGCATGTCAGGCATTTGAAGAGAATGAGAGGTGGCGAATGTTTAACCTCAGAATCAGGATGAGACAAGATAGAATTTGCATTAATAAAAATGTTTTACAGCCAGTTTCAAAGGACAAAAGAGTAAAACATAGAAACACATGGATCAGTCGAATCCTAAACTTTTGCATCTTTGAAATAGCAGATCAGATGTTCAAGTGTGGAATTAACTTAAAAGTTTTATTGCACTTTTTATAAAAAATGTCAGTTCCTCCTGAGCAATGTAAACTTGTGGGTGTAAAACTCCTCACGTTGTTTTGTAATTTTATTTTTGTAATTAAAACAGTCTAGCTTGAAGATTTGTTTTGTCCTTGAAGAACCACAGGCGAAAGGTCACAGCCATGTTTCAGAGTAGTGGATTTCTGTAATTGATTAGTCAAAAAAATAGTTTACTGTTAGTAGTCTGCTCTTCTCTGTTTTATGTTCCTGAAAACTGAACTATCTTTAGTATAAACAAGACATTTGAAGACATCACCTTGAGCTCTGCGTAACTGTGATGGTTGTTTGTCATTATTTTCCAACATGTTATAAACTAAATCTATTGAGAAAATTGTCAGGTTCATTGATGATGAAAATAATTGTTGCAGCCCTGCTCTCCAGTAAAGATGAACACCAGTATTTGTAATCAAGTAAAATGTCAGTAAAGTCACTTTTACATCAGTAGGACATTCGCTGATACTTTTGTGTCACACTGTTTTTCAAATGATTATTCATTTTGCAAAGATTGCTAAAAAGGCCTGAAGATGTTTAAATATCTGATGAACACAACACAGAGACATTTTGTCACTGTGATTGAGCAGCAGAAGAAACAGTCCCAGACTGTTTACATCACAGTCCTACAGGTTACAAGAAGCCATATAGCATTAAGCCACACACATCTAAGAGAGGCAACCCCCTGCAGGGCCGGTCCGGAGATTGATGCTGACACATACGATGCTCCCCGCTGGTCTGATATTTCACTGGCCTGTGATATCTTGCTGAGAAAGAAAAGGACGGATTGTAAAGAAAATGTTCATTCATAGGTTTCAGCAGCGTCTGAAAATACCCTTATTTACCTGTCCATCATCTTGAGTTGAAGGGTTTTAGAGATTAGTCAGGCTCAACTTCAGTTCAAGTTTGTGAAGGACATAAAGGTTACCGGAATAAAAGATAAACCACTCTGAAAGGAAAACTGCATTATTTACTTACTCGCATGCATTCTTTGTATTCTAGACATCCCAATGGGCCGTTCAAAACCCACACTGGCACCCGGCGGGCTAGACCCCGCTCCCTTTTTAATGTTAGGTTATTTAATGGCAATTTGGAGTCATTTATCAAGGTACTGATTACCAGTCTGCCCGCTTGACATTGCTCCTCCTCCTATCTTTTTTTCTGTCTTGCTCTGGCTTTCTGGCCATTTTGGTGGGTTCCCCCAAAGAATCTTAGCTTTGATTTATTTTTTATCAACTAACAAAAAAGAAATTGTGCTAAGATGGATTCTGGAAACCTTCCAGAGAGTCAGTGAGCTCTGACGTTCTGCGTCTTGAGATGTAAGGGTGGCAGTGATAGATTTGAAGGGCTGCAAGAGGAGAGGAGTTTGAGGGATAAATGTTTGTCTCAGTCAGCTCCCCTGATTCAGTGCTGACCTGGCATCAGTGTGCTGCTCTGGCAGAGATATTCTCTCCTGCTTCTCCTGCAGAGCGAGAGCAGAGGCCAGTGAAAAACAGCATAATGAGTGGCAGTCAGGGAGCGGATGCCAGACTGATAAGGCGTGCTGCCTCCCTCCTGCGGCCTCTTCACTACCTTTCACTGGTTGCCGTGTCCAGTCCTGTCCAGTTCCTATTGTTTACTTTCAGGGTTTGATGCCAGCACACAGTGGAATGAGGGTGCACTCTTAGTAAAAGCTTTGGTGGGCAGCTGCTGTGGTCCTAATCTGGGTCTTGCTCTTCTCTCTCTTTCTGTCTCTCCGTCCATCTCTGGCTTTTGCGACACTTCTCTGTAGCCGCGGACGACGGAACTCGCACGCTCGACACCAGGTAGTCACCTTGAAGCGTCTTGGGGGGCCCATGCTTCCTGCCTGCGCTCATTTCCTTTATCTGTCCTGCCTTAACATAATTCTCACCTCCATGTTGTGTTGGTCTTCATCTTGTTGCATGCCTTCTGTGAGTAGACTGAGACAGACTGAGCTGAAGGGCTTCTCCTTAAAAACAGAGGTGTTGCAGCAAATTGTATGCATGAACCGTTTCTCAACTTTAAAATTGGTACTGAATTAATATGAAATAAAGCAGTCATCCCAAGTCTCACAAATCTAATGGGATAGAATTACATTATCCTGCTGAACCAGACCTGTGCATCAACTCTCACGGCTCCACTCCAACGATAGTCGATTTTGGCATGGTCGCTGTTTTTGGGCCGTGTGTATACTCCCCGAGGGCTGTAAACAGATCTACTGTATCATTAAAAGCATGTACTGAGTCCTTGTCCAGCGCTGAGCCGCAGGCGCAGCTGGCACCGAGGCAGAACAAGAGTGCAGTCCACGTCTAAGTGCGCGAGGAATGTTTTCTCTGAATGCAACAGTGCTGCTCCTCTCATCTCACCACTTCTGCCGTGGGCTCAGTGCTGAGTGTGTGGCTCTTTAGATAAGTTATCGTTAATGTAAACACAGTGTGCACTCGATATCTAGCATAACAAGATATAAAGTATATTTAGCAACACTGGAAGCCAATTGAAATGTGTTGTACAACAGGTTTATACATGCCTGTTGTTGTAACTTTGTAATATTTCCGTGAGTTATTATGGGAGACTGTGCATGAACATTAAAATTGTTGTTGAAGTCAGAACTCAGTCTGTCTCAGTAAGGTAATCCTCACTTTGTATCTAAACCTACCAACTTCCCTAACACTGGGTGTGCATGTTTGTATTCTTTTAACATCACGTTAACCAATTTAGAGCCCGACCGATACATCAGCAGGCCGACATCATCGGCCTACATCAGAACATCACAGATATATTTAATTTTGTATCTGTTACTGATCAACATTTATTAATAGTTTATATTTTCTAGGAGTGGTTACAGTATATTGCACATCTTTTTCTTTTTTATCTTTACTTTGATAATATCTTTAGCACAAAAAGTATTTTATTTATGTTTAAAAAAAAGCCAGTACATTGTATTAGATTTTTCGTATTCTCAATTGGAGATATTCATAGTGATCTCAAAAGTCTAGTATCTGTCGGGCTCTAGCTGTACGTGTAATAAAAACAGGCAAGTAATACATGATCTGACATATTTTTGTTTACTTTGCCTTCAAAGGACTCTGGACAACCTATCCCCCGTGTGGTTGAAAGCTGCATTCGCTTCATAAATTTGTATGGTGAGTTGGTTGTCGTTGTCTGTACAGTGTATAGACATTTTGTCACTTCAGTTAAGCAAACAGAAATTAACAAGTGTAATTATGTTTTTTTTTCTGTGATTAATTCTGTTCATAAATCATCTGTAATCTGCTTCTTTTCCAAGACTGATTTTGGTGAAAAGTGACACTTCAGTGATTTCCAGGCGTTAATTGTTTGGGCGTGTGCATCGTTTTTAATGTCAGGGGTTTCAGTGTGTTCCACTTCCGTTGCTGTCATGGGAAAATGCAGATTCCATCCTGTGTACAGCGGTGTGGCGCTTTTCCACCCAGCTTCCCAAACATACCGTGAGACAAACTGACAGCTTAGCATGGCACGAGTGACGAGATTCAGTATCGGTTTTAACTCAGACTGAAAAAGAATGTAAAGCAGTAAAGATGTGACGGTAGAGAGATCTCATGGTTTGCAGGCTCGTCCCCTCTATCTCTGATGACGTACAGAGAAATCTAAAAAAGACAGACTAATCATGCCTTCTCCTGACCTATGACCTCTCCCCTTATTAAGTCCTAATCGCAGCTGAAAGACACTTTAGTAAAGCTTGATTGCGGTCTCCCTGAATCATTAATTATTCTTAATTAGAAAAGTGAAGGGGCTTAACGAACTGGATGTGCCTCTTAGGTCCACTAAAACAGGCTTTATTTGCTGAGTGAGGGAGTTTCTTTCTGTGACCGTCAGAGTGGACTTAGTGTCTCTTCCTTTACCTTGTTTCTCCTTCTTTACCCCCTTTCTTTGTCTTTCTGTGTGCAGGCCTCCAACATCAAGGAATATTTCGTGTACCTGGATCCCACCTAGAAGTCAATGACATCAAGAACTCATTTGAAAGAGGTATTAATTACACATTATCACCTGGATCTAAAAATGGTTTTAGTTTTTGCCTTGTTGTTATCAGATCCAAAAGTTTGGTACAATTAGGAACTAATAATGTCACATTGTATCGACCATATTTAACCAGTGGTCTATTTTGAGTTTTTAATTAGGTGTATTTCTCCCTTAAATCATGTGCATTTTTTATAACTAAGGACGTCCAACTGACCTGGTCACTTGTCTGTCTTAGGAAACGACCCTCTGACGGATGACGAGAATAATCATGACATCAACTCAGTTGCTGGCGTTCTCAAACTTTACTTCCGTGGTCTGGAGAACCCTCTTTTCCCCAAAGAGAGGTTCAATGATCTGCTGTCCTGCATCAGTAAGAACACATATTTTTGCATAGTAACAGTGAGGTAGTTTTATACGGAGTGCATCTCTTTGTTGTTGACCATGGCATAACAACTCAGTGCTTTTCTGTTGAATCTTTCATTTTAATCTAGCGTTAAAAGATGTTCTTCATTTAAAAAGCAATTTAATCTCACTCAGATGGAATGTGGATCCTCACAGCTTTTTATGAGTGTCTGTCAGATTACCTTGTAGCCTACAGCACATAAGAACATTTTCACAAGCTGTGTAATTATTTTGGAGCACAATCTTAACTATCATCCTTTAAAATGATGTGCTTGGTAATGCTTTTCTCCCTTATACAATGTTTTATACCCCAGATTACAACGTTAGGCTAGTTTTGATGGATTAATGTAAACGTTTTAATAATCAATTTAACATATATAAAACTTGCATAATGCTAAAAACAAATGCCTTTCCTGGATGTTTCTTACACTGAACAAAAATATAAACACAACACTTGAGCTGAACTCAAAGAGCTAAAACTTTTTCTATGTACAGAAAAGGCCCATTTTTTTCAAATATTGTTCACAAAATTGTCTAAATTCGTGTTAGTGAAAACTTCTCCTTTGCCGAGATAATCCATCCACCTCACGGGTGTGGCATATCAAGATGCTGGTTAGACAGCATGATTATTGCACAGGTCTGCCTTAGGCTGGTCACAATAAAAGGCCACTCTAAAATATAGCCCTGAGATGAAACGGTAATGTAACGGTCTGTGGTGTTTCATCATCAGAATGGCTCGGACTTCTCCTTCTCTGATACTACTCTGTGGTATTTAGAGGAGCACTGAGTAGGATATTATCTGTCATAAGTGGCACAAAGATGGCCGTGCTTACAGGATCGTGGTGGAACATTAAACACTGAGCAGCATCTGAATCCAGAGCTGAATCTACCCTGAAGTCCTCATAAGAACAGTCACATTGTCATTTTGCTGCAAGTCAGGTCACACAGATCAGTCAGCTCTCTGTGTGGCCTTTTCTGATCTTTTAAGACATTACAAGGAGGACGTTTAGCCTCCACTGAAGAACAATTGAACATGCACAGAGTCACATGGACACAACGTGTGCTGTAATTCCTTGTGCAGCTTGGTGTGTGCCCTGTGTACTTTCTAGAGTGTGCAAAGTGTATTTGTGTGTCTTTCCTACTCTTACACATTTGTGGAGGATGAGGGGGGTTCCCTGTTTACGTTCCCTGGTTCAACATGCCAGTGATAGCGGCATGGGCTGAATGCCCAGCAGTCTCCATATTAAAAAACCTCTGTTTATTCCATATGGAGCGTCTCAGACAAGCTATGAGATCGTTTTTCCATTTCACTGCTTTCAGTTGACTGCTTTTTGTTTTGTTTAGTTTTTTTTGCCACCGCAGCATACTGCAGCTTCTGATATCTTTCATTTTGGAATTTGCAGCGAGGATGTTTTGCGCGGGTTTGCTTACACGTGTGTTTGTAGGTGATGTATAAGCGTACATTAGAGTAGCTCTTTAAATAGTAGCTTCTGAAGTGCTCAGGAGCCTTGCAGAATCCTAGTTAGTTATTCATGAAAAATGAAATACATTACAAGTATCCCAGAAGCCCAAATCCCAGATGGCATGGAGTGGCTGGAGGGTGACAGGGCTATTTTTAGCATCCAGCAGAGCCCCAGCTCAGCCAAATAAAACCGGCTGCTTCAAGTGCCACAGCAGAACAAATTAGATAGTAATGAAAGACCTAGAGGTTGGCGTTCTGTAGCATGTTGATAAAGCACAATATGAGATATATAATATTAGTTTTCATTTAAAGCCATGTTAATGTTCCTACAATAAACCTGTTTTTTGAATTGATATGGATTTAGAGACATGCTGTTTTTATTTAGAGCTTCCTTCTCCTCTTCCTCTGTGGCTGAGGTGAAGGTCACCACCACAGATGATACATTTTCTGTGGCCTCAATACACACACACACACACACACACACACACACACACACTTATTTTACATGTCACTGCATTAGCAAATCTTTGCTGAGACTTCCAGTACTTCTGATAAGTAATTGGCTCAATATCAATATGCTCTTGTATTTGTATGCTGGGATGTGTTGTGTTGATGATCAATACGTGGACATCATAAGATAGATGGGTAAATAAACAAGGTGGTGCATCTGACGTGCAGCAGAGGTGAAAGGATGGAAATGAAGCCTTTATCAATTTACAACATTTGTCTTCTTGTATTTCAGCATTTTACTGTATTAACATCATACCCTTTCTTTGCGGCTCTAGGAATAGACAACCTGTATGAGAGAGCGCTGTACATCCGTAAGATCCTGCTGACCATTCCCAGATCAGTCCTCATCGTCATGCGCTACCTCTTTGCCTTCCTCAACCAGTGAGTTTGCAGACTGTAACCAGTAAATTCATCCTGTAGTCCACTTTCGAACGATTGGCCCCTCTTCATGGAATTTTACTTGGTCTCCATGTTCCCATCTCATTTATCCTTCCTCTTCTCTCCAGTCTGTCACAGTATAGTGACGAGAACATGATGGACCCGTACAACCTGGCCATATGCTTCGGCCCCACGCTCATGCCCACACCAGATAGCCAGGACCAGGTCTCCTGCCAGGCCCACGTCAACGAGATTATCAAGACCATCATCATCCACCATGAGACCATCTTTCCTGATACCAAAGAACTGGACGGGCCCATCTATGAGAAGTGTATGGCTGGAGGAGACTATTGGTGAGGAATGATGCATGACATTAAGCAATTCTTCAGGCCAAAGTTTCTTGTTTGAAAGACCCAGATGGTTTTGGCCAATGTTATTTCAACTTTTCTTTCTTCAACTGTTCTTTAAGCTCAAGCTACTGGACCACACTGTCACTGGTGGTCACATTGTGGGTTTTCCAGGATTAAGAGTTAAGATGGAGATCATTCTGATGAGGTCACTTGCAGCTGCACAGATTAACACAATGAGATGTAGGTTTGAAAGTCAGACAGAGGTTAGTGGAGGTTTATTTTCCATTT
This sequence comes from Nannoperca obscura, assembly GCA_036024295.1. Taxonomy (NCBI): domain Eukaryota; kingdom Metazoa; phylum Chordata; class Actinopteri; order Centrarchiformes; family Percichthyidae; genus Nannoperca; species Nannoperca obscura. The sequence goes on from JAVQJL010034523.1 coordinate 60,269, forward strand.
TCTTTTATATGGAATGGAACAAAGGCAAGAAGCAAAGCCTCCTTCATTAGGGACTCACTCAACATGCAGGTATGCGTGTGCTCTCAACGACGCATCTGTGTCAGCAGTTTGTCAGTGGAGTTGATACGAGTAATTACACACACACACACAAATTAGGCGTCTGTGGTTAGGGAACGTGAAGAGGTAGAGCGTGTTTCATCGCTGACTTTAGATAGTGGACTCTCTCCTAGGTGAGACAGGCTGAAACAATCACTTTAATTACCACGATCACGGCAGACGGAAAGCAAGGCAAGGAAAGGATGATTGGATGAATTGCAGCACACACTGGAGTAAAACCGATCAAACCCAGAGGCCCTTTGCCAGCTCCACATCTGTAAGCAGTGCTTACTCTTCCTCTTCCTCTCTTTATCTGTCTCTATATTTCTCCTTTTCTCTGCCCCCACATCACCGCAGGCTGTCAGGGATTTATGCCTGGCTAGAGCTAATCAGCCGTCTCAGCACGACCATGTCCCCCTGGCAAGGCACATGGAGCCCTGGGGAGATTTGTTGTCTTGGCTGCCTCCCTTTCTTGCAGGAGAGGAGGCGGCTGGTGACATGTTAGCATGGGAGGAGACGCTCAGTTCCTGGCAGGGGAAATCTGTGGGGATATGTGTGTGTGTGTGTGTGTGTGTCTGTGTGTGTGTGGCATTTCTGCCAGCTTCCTCAGCACGATGCCAGAGGAAGACCATTGAGAACAAGAGGCCCAGCCACAGATAGGGGATCTAATACAGGGAATGACCGCTTATTAATTGTAAAAACTTTCTTCCTCCATGTCATCTTCACTGAAATGAGATTTTACTGTTGAGCTTTTAGCAAATGGCTTACGTTGCAAACTGAAGTAGGAGAATAGTGTCCTAGACAATGGGAAAAGATTCAGGCTTTGTGTCTTTTTGGAAACTGTCCCTTGACCCCTGACCACCCTGTGACCCTGATTGTTTGTATGTTGTCCCCCACAGTGAGAGCCCCTACAGTGAGCATGGAGCCCTGGAGGAGGTAGAAAACGAGGGAGGGACAGAGACGCACACCAGCGAGGACGGTGAGTAACTATACAAACATTTATGTATGTACTACTTAATTACACAAAAACGTAAGTACATGTTTAACGTGGTACTTTTTGTGCATCTGTTCCCTTGTGGTTTTCCACTGAACTGCATCTTAAACGGTATCCTTCATTGAACATCACATTAATGAACTGTCACGCCACAACACACACACACACTCGCACATAAAGTAAAATATACTGTGTCCAAGTTTAAGCTTTCCCTTGTGTCCATGGTGCTGCGAGGGTTAAACCCAGCCCTCTGCAGCTAATCCTGCCTATCACCCTGTTAAATGCTGTAACCTTGAAGGGCCAAGGAACTGGGCACCCAGTGATGGATGGCCATTCATATTCTAATGCTTCTGCTTCTCTCTCGGGGCTTCTGGGCACTTTCACATCCCCCTTGTACAAATTCAAGGGTGGTCTACACAAACTGGACCCCTTGGAAGGGAAATCTTGTTTCCCATGGGTTTTCAATTCCCTTGGGGTTTTTTTTCTTTCATTACCCTGTTTAAATGAGTGTTTATAGTAATTTTTTGTATAATCAAAAGTGTCAGGTTTTAATAGGTTTTTAAAAATGATACTGTGTGTTTTCTCTACGTCTAACTACATTTCCATGGGTCCAAGAGAAATATGAAGAAATAAAAAGACTTTGGATGGATGTAGACACTGGAGGATACAATAGACGTCTATTAGACATGGTGGGATACAGTGAATTTGTGCGATCATACATGTGGTCCTTTGTTTGAGTGAAATGGAAACCGTTGGTCTGGTTCCAAATCAAATAGTGAGGGAGTTAGTTGACACCACAATATCAACCGGGGTCAGACGTTTGCTGTTAACATCCAGCACAAAGCAGAAAAAGACAATAAAACTCCCGGCTCATTAATATATCATCATATATTAAATATCAGCGACGGAGAGCTGGCCAGATGTACACGATGTGAGCAAAGAAAAATAAGAGTCCACCTGTAGTTGAGCAACGTCTTCATATCTTACCTTAGTAACAGACTTCCCCAAACCTGTTTCCATGGTGACAATCCTGTCTCCTTTTCACACCCAGAGATGATTTTTAGTGGCTCCCTGTCATCATTCATCATCAGTCTCCATAGAAAGAGTTTGGAAACATGGCCGATCTCTTCTCATTACATCAGCTGTTAATCACTCTGCTTTCAAATTAAAGTCTTCATCAGGAACGTCTTTTATAACTCAAAAGGACATCTGATTAGACGGGGAAACTTCAGCATGATTCCCACTGTCAAATACAGATGGCAGCTATCGACTCTTTGAGTAATTAATAGAAGATTATTTTTTTCCAGAAATTCCTTGTTACCATGGTTTAGTTCCAAAAGCTTCTCTGAGCGGACGGGGAGGAAGTCCTCGCTGACTCGAGTCCCTCCCTGTGGAGTCCTGAACTGTGGTCAAGTTATTGTCATGAGTTATTTTTAAATCCCCATGACCTCATTTGGATTTCAGACACAAAAGCAAACTTCTTTTCCTGTTTGGTTACCAGCACTTGATTCTGCAGACTGAAATTGTAATATGTTTACTTTCTCCTCTCTTCTCAAGACTCAAAATGTGTTTGCCCTCTTTGCCCTCATGAAAGAGAGAGAGTGTAAAAGTAATTCCACATGTTGGTCTAAGTAGCTGTCCGGAAATGTTTCCCCCCCGGAGTGTGTTAGAGCTCATTAGCTCAGATAGATGATCTGGACTGGCCAGATTTACAGAGCATACACAAAAAATAAAGCTATGTGATTGTTGCTTTAATCAAGTGTTAGGGGGGGGATGATGAGGAGGACAATTGTGTGGATGACTGTTAATTGTAAAGACAAAGATGGTATTGTTTTATAAAGCCTAGCCCCAGTTTGTGCCTCTCATGTATTACCATTACATCTGAGTCACATAAGCAAAAAAAAAGAAAAAGCCACAGCACGATTTAAAAAAATTTTTTAACCTGTAACCTGTTGTTAAATTACCTTCTGTTTTTTTCCAAGATCATCAGGAATATTAATTTTTCAGGAAATCAGATGCATATTTCGTCCACTAATACTTAAAGTTAAATTAAAGTAACAATGTTAATTCATAAAGCTCAAACGTGGGCTAAATAGAGCCATACATTGCACCTGAGCGTATTTCTGCTCAGGGCTGACACACATGATAGTCTCATGGCCCGTGGCTGTCGTGCCTGGAGATTTATGCTTGTTTTTAGAGTGGCACTTCTCGCACACCGTCAATACATTGATGTTCTATCTGCTGGTAAATTTGCTACAAGGTCAAAGGTGAACTAACCGGCGCATTGATTATATATCACTTTGTAGCAGAATGTCCTTGTTGTCCCAGAAGGCGTACTGTATATTGGATTGCAGATGTTAAAGGGCAGTGTATTTTACTGTACAAGAAGGCTCATCCTTTTTCCCCATGAAGAGCCTCAATCTAACTTTCAGCTCTTTTCAAGTCCAGCAGGAAGTCTCCGGTTTTGTTTGTAGCAGCAAGCACCTGAGATGAATATTTGTCTTTAGAGTAAAAAGGGTGGATATATGAGGAAAAAGGAAGGTATTGATCCTAATCATATCTCACACCAGGCGTTTGCTATTTCTCTGTATGAACATGGATGTAGAGCAACATCCACACAGGCTCTGCTCCACTGGCTTGTGTAAGACATCTGACAGTTCGTATCTCTTACACAGGCCTCCAGCTCTCACGGTTCAAGATTTCTTTAGCTCCAGTTGGGGGTGGGGGTGTGTGTCTTGGATAAACATTTGCAGATGGATGGATAGGTTGAAGTGAGAGAAAAATAGAGAGGAAGAAAAATCCCCTGCACCAATAAGGGTTCCGTCAACTTTATTAACAGCCTCGTCCGCTGCATTGCAGCCCAATTAATTCAGGCCGTAAATTCCTGCTTGTCACATTCCATTTGAGCCACATCACATCCACCCTGTCAATCCTGACAACCAAGTGAAGCAAGGAAGGTGGCAAGTTAAAGGTTGGGAGAAATGTGTATAAGAAATAAATGAGGTCGAAATGAAGGAACCTCCACTCTCCTCAGAATCTCGTCCGTATTTCATCCCATCTGGGAATTGCTTTCAAGCTTGTGTGAAAGATATACCATGATGGCTTTTCACAGCTGATACAAGCTTCAGCCATTTACTCTGTTCCCAGTGTATATAGAGAGCCTGCGTTAGGGTGAGAACTACGCCTGTCTAGGTGCCCCCTGTCTGACTTAAAGTGAGATGGTAGGAGTGAGGAAGAAATAAAGAAGCTATTTTTAGACCTGCGTTGCTGTAGCGCATGCATATTGGCTTGGAGACGTGTACCTTTCGAATAGGGGAGTCGACTCTAGCTGTTGAAACTACAGTTTTATTCAGAATAGACGACAACACAAGACTGATTTTTTTTGTGACTTTTAAGTGACAAGTCTTGAAATTAAAGTGAGCAGTCAATAAAGATAAACTGAAATAAAGCATATTCGTAACTGCTCAGTCTACCACTAGTTAGTACTCTCTGTAATAACTTTTCCTGGTCTCTCCCTTGTTCATTTCCCATGTCACAGATTCAGGGCTCTGCTTATACAGTTATTGAGTAGGTATCAACCCAGTCTAATGAGCCCCACAGTGACTGACATGCCCCTGAGTCATATAGATCTCCTCTCCCCAGCTTCTACAATTATCCTGCTAAAGCTCCTCGGGGCTTGTTGTGGCCCTGGTTTGCTGCTGTAGAGCCAGGTTACTATTGACTACAACCAAAATTAACAACTGGCTCATCACACTTAAACTCTGTACGCACAAACTGTCACACGTGAGCATCCACGTGCTCAAACTTGCCAGTATTATACTCTGCTGCATCAGAGCCACCGTGTATTTTAAGTGCATGTCTCCTCGGTCTGGATTAAGATTTTTATTTCATAAGTCTGCACCGCTTGTATTAATCAATACGAATGTCTGCAAATGCTATAATAGCTGTCTGTATTTGATGTCTTTGCCCTGTCTGACAAACCCGACCTGTATAATCTTCTCTCCGTTGACAGAGGGCGAGCCCATTGAAGCCATTGCCAAGTTTGACTATATTGGGCGCTCTTCCCGAGAGTTGTCCTTCAAAAAGGGCGCCTCCTTGCTGCTGTATCAGCGGGCGTCCGAAGACTGGTGGGAGGGACGGCACAACGGCATCGATGGCCTGGTGCCACACCAGTATATTGTGGTCCAAGACATGTGAGTGTTTTTCATTGATCATAATTTTACATGACATTTTACACGCGACTATTGTCCCCACCCAGATGTGGAGTGTCCATCTGCAGGGTCCCAAAAGAGCCCTCTCACTGACTCTTGCTCTCAGCCCTAACAGGCGTACACTCTGCCGTCGCAACTACTGGTGTCTAATGGACTGGATTCAATGTCTCGTTAGCACGGGAACAGAATCACTCCAATCACTTAGTAGCTGGCCGACAACATGGCCATTTAGAATGCCTTCCCCTCTTTCTCCTGCTCGTGTCAGTGGCCTCTATCAATAATTCACCAGAAGGGGCACTGCTGATGGGGTGTCTTCTTAGTTAATGAAAGAGCAGGGGAATTTACAGCCGTATGGCTTGTCCCTGAGTGTAGTAACATCCTGCTCTCTACTTAAACAGAGCAGGCTGAGAAGTGTAAGCGCACACAGGGTTGTGATCTTCACTTGTCCCATAAAAGAGACCAAAATAAAACATGCAGAGAGGCGTCTGAGAGACCACTTCAGCACAGGATATCTCTCTCAAGACTCGACTGTCAGGGGGTTCGAAGTTTCTCGTGTCTCGGACATTTTGTTTATTGCCGCCTCGGCTTTGAGGAAGTACTCGTCCTTGCTCTGTCTGTCTGTGTCTGTGTGCATTCACGTGGATATACTAAATAAGTGACTGTGTTTTTATATGCGCTAATACACATCATCGGAGGCAGCAGTGCAGCTCAGTAGGTCTGATTACTGCCACCTGACAGGCACCAACTGTACCCAGTATTCAGTCACACACCTCACCCATACAGCTGGCCTGTGTGTGTGTGTGTGTGTGTGTGTGTGTGTGTGTGTGTGCGTGCGCATGTGTGTATGCTAGTCACCACCACAGTGCATCACCAGAATACTGAGAGGCCCAGGAATATGACTCATCTGACTCCCTGGACCTTGGGGGAGAGAGGGAGACGTGCTGACTCGCAGGAAACTGATATCAAATACTGTCATCGAAGAACGGTGCAAACTATGAAAGATCGACTGATTTGCTGATTTTTCCTCTTTTTTTTCTTCTGTCACTTCCTCTTGCTCTTTCCATGTCTCAATGACACTCTGTTTCTGTGTCCCAGAGATGACAACTTCTCAGACACTCTGAGTCAGAAGGCTGACAGCGAGGCCAGCAGTGGCCACGCTGGAGAGGATAAATGCTCGGGAAAAGACATCAGCTCGCCCACTGACACCAGGATCTCTGAGGCCTATATTACCAGGTTGGTTTTCACACTGCTGTATAGCTGCGTTATATTGGACTGCAATATTAAAGAAAAAAATTCAGCATCTTTGCAAAGATTCAAAATCTTTGCATTCTAGATACATAAGGCTAACAAAAGTCTAAACATGTGCTGTTTTAAACACCTGGTGTTGTATTGTTGTGTAACATGAGTTTTATGTATTTGTCTGGGTTGTGCAGCAGCAGCAGTGATCCGTTTGGAAATAATGGTGCACATTATAAAGAAGGGTATGTAGGATTTCTTACTGCAGTCAACAATACAGTAGACATTAAGACATCAAGGTCAACAAACATCTCACTGTGTTAACTAATGCGAGTCCTCCTGTCACTAAGGCCACCAGTGTATGACCACAACACATCTTGGACTTCACATTGGCTTTTTCTAATGAGAGACGGCCAATCCAATGATGGCTGACAGTCTAGCAGCATGTCTGCATCAACCTCAGTGTTGCATCATCCAAGATACTTAAATAGCTTCAGGTGTAAATACCAAAACACACACACACACACACACACACGCATAAACCCACTTGACGCTTGAAAAATGAGCAAATTTTATATATATTTAGGATTGACTGGGACTATTTTACGACTTTGGAAATAATCCTTGTTTTCGACCTTTTACTTCAGTGCAAGCTTGCAATGAGAGCACTTTAATAGCACGTGTCTGATTTGTTATATGAACGAGACTAAAGGGAGCAGGATAGAGCAGCACAGTATGCACCCAATCCTCACATATGCTGCTTCCCCTTGTCTTTCTGTATCCTCAGCTCACCTCTCTAGACTAATTGCCACTGGAGGAATAAACTTCTCCCACTTTATTTGATATCAGTGACCAGACAGTTGTACAGTATGAGTATTAAATACCCATTTCACAGTGGCAGTGGTCAGTCGTCAGCTGGTCACACTGGAACATACTGCACATACACATGCACAAGGAGGGATGGCGCACGGAGACCAGACACACACATATCCAGTCACACCTCAGTCTTTTTGGCAGCGTCTGCTGCTTGCGTGCCAGTGTTTTGTCTCCTGCTCCACTCTTCATTTCTGCATTTCTGGTGGTGGTGGTGGAGTAAGCGACCTTGAAGCACCTGTTACCGGCTCTTGCCAAGCACATGAACAAATGTAGTTTTATTCAGAGCCACTCTCTCACTCCCTACTTGACTGTTGAAATGTTGATGATTCATACTAGAAGCCATATTTACACCACTGCACGTATTTTGTATGCAGATGGAGAATATATCTAAATGAATAGCTTCTTTTTTCCACATCAGCCTTAATGAAAGCTTCTCTAACTCCCAAAGCCACTCTCCAAAGTCTACAACACTCTACCTGTCACCAGCTCCCAGGTGACACCCACCTCTCCCTTCATCTCCTGTCTCTACCTCCACCTTCCACTCCCTGTTCTGCTCTTCCATTCAAACAATCCTCATAAGTGTTGAATCATTTATATCCTGAGCTTTATTTGGATATTTTCCTCTCCCCGTGTGTTCTTTATCAACAACACGCTCACCAGACGGGACCTCTAGTGGAGTTTGGCTTCACGATCATAGCGAGCGTCTGTAAACAAGACTGTTATGTTAGTGCCTCGTTTAGCGGAGAGGACGTGCATTGATGGGATCGCGCCAAGTATTACAGCTGGTCCGTTCTCTGCTCTGAGGGAGAGGAACTCATGGAATGCCGTGTGATTTACATAATTATTAGCCAATGCTGTAATGAACAAAGGCTGAGCTGTCAGTGTAGTGACAGATTGCAGAGTAAGTTGCAGTGCCTGTTGTTGTACACTCTGTCCCAGAGGAGGACTGGTCTTGTGAATGCAGACTGCTCCCCCTGCAGGTTGTCACTGGTTTTTGCAGTTGTTTACTAATCCTGATTTCTCACTGCAGTCAGGGAAAAAAAACAAAAAAATGTTTTCCCATTTTTACCAGACACACCAGCCTGCACCACTCCACCAGTGAGTCTCTATTTTCAGTGTCTGAACTATCATCAGTAGCTATTAGTGGTGTGAAGTTTCTTGTTTTTGTGCACATTCATTCACATTTTTACATTAAGACATTTTGTTAACAGAGTGCGTTTTGGTTGCAGGGTCTTACATAAGCACACATGGCCGTTTGGATTGACCTGAAACTTTCTAGTTAATGTGGATGTAGTTTTCTGAGATGAAATGATGGAATTGGGGAGACACCGCAGCACGGTGGCTTTGCCAAAGAGCTGCAATTACATTCCTCTGAAACCCTCTCTGTACTTCACATCCGTCCTCATTATTGCTTTTTGTTCAGCACGGTGATGAAACTGCCTGTAAATCTTAATGATAAAGGCTGAGACAGCATTAAGAGCACAAACTCTCAAATGAAGCCATTTGCCTCTGAGAAGTGATTAAAGGATGAGTAATTCACTGCTTGTTCATCATCATCATCATCACAAAGAACCAATAATGTGGGAATATAATCGTTAATCTGACATGTATCAGCTTTCAGATGTTATTGATTTAGAATTTCAAACTGACATTTTGGAAAATGTTACATCAACTGAAAACGTACCTGTATGATCATAAAATTATATTATCAATTTCTTTTCTACCTTAAAATATTCACCTGAATTTCTGGGATGTCATGTAATAAATATCATATAACAATATTATTAAATTCCCTAGATTCAGTTCTTGTTTTTTTTTTGCAAACAGTAATGCTTAAATATCTTTTTCAATGAGCTGTTAGACTGAAAGTGATGATAGTTGCTTTGATTAAACATTACAGCTCTTGACTCACGCTGTCTGTAGCTGTGTAGTGCTGGTAGTCATAAATATGCAGAGCAGAGCACATTAGAGCCATACTGAGGAGGATGTGCTGCTCTATTGGCCTTTTATGGAGCAATGGAGCCGCTTCAAGGCAGAAGATGTTACTGTGGAGAAACATCATGTGTAACTCAGCAAGCACGCGTCTGTGTGAGTGTGAAGCAGTGTGTGTCTGATCAGACATGCATTCGTGTTCAGCTCCGTCTCCCCATTTTTCAAATGTGTGTGTCAGATTAGGTGTGTATGGTGCTGTGCTGGTCCAGGTTCAGAGAGAGGACAGAAGGACTGCTGAGGCAGCTGTAGCTTCTCCCAGGGAGCCTGTTTTGGTGCTCTGATGAACCACAGGCCTCCCTCCTTTGGCTGATAGCCAGGTCCACTCTACCTGCTCTCCAAATAAGCTGTTAGGCACTGACATCAGGGTTCCTCCAACACCACTGATGTTGTGTTTTCAGAGCGAGACTGCAATGAAGCCCAATAATATAAGGCTTAAATTATTGGACACTTAGTATTCAATTCAAAAACAAAGCTGTTTTTTCAGTTGCTTTAGTTTACATTTGGAAGATGCGAGGTGGCACAATGGCTGTAATTAAAAAGATAAAACTCAAAGTGCAATGTTTTGGTGTGAGGTATGTGTTAAAAACAAAGATGAAGGCTGCAATGCAATACATAAATATTTTACTTTGTTGTTTCCTCTCCGTCCCTCTCTTCTATCCTAGCAGGCACAAGAAAAGATCAGAACCGCCATCTCGGCGGCCCCCTGCCCGCCCCAGCGATGTCCACTGCATGGTGCATCCCTCCCAGCATGGTCATGGAGGACATGGAGGCACCCCAGAGATGGGCTCCCCAGTTCTAGGCCACTTCAGCCCACGGGACATGCTGCGCAGTCGCAACCACATGCCCATGGACAGCCCTGAACGTCGACGCCGCACCGGCCACGGCAGTCTGACTAACATCAGTCGCCACGAGTCGCTGAAGAAGATGGAGAGCCCCCCGATCCGCCGCTCTACCTCTTCGGGCCAATACACTGGCTTTACTGACGCCCACCACCACCACCACCACGGCGGCAAGCCCCTGGATCCGGAGACCATCGCACAGGTCAGCGCGGGACGAGCGGCGACCCGACCGCAGCTCCCTCCACCATCAAAGCCCTGCCCCGCCCTGTAAAAACATAGTCAGTCCCTGTCTTCTGCTTCCTCTGGCTGCAACTGTGTCCGTGTGCAAAATACACGCAAAAGACTAGCTTCACAGGCAGACAGCAGGGAGCATAGCTTGACGCTGGGACTACTCAGAGTATGTTTACAGTAGTCTTGCTTGTGAGCTATCACAAAATACATCAATGCTTAGACATGGTTGGACATCCATTTTTGCATCACTCCTGATAGCAAGGTGGTGACTCTTAATTTGACTGTCGTCACACACTTATAAATAGTGAAGCCATGAATGGCGTTTGTTGGGAGCCTCAGTTAGAAAGCAGAGATCACAGAGCACTTTAAACTGTGCTGGGCTGTCTGCCTGCTGGGAGCATGCTCAGATGAACATCGTCATCTTTGCATCTCCTTCGCTTTACAGTCGTTAGCATGCAGAGGGAGAGGTGCCGGTGCAAAGTAATACTCTCTACTAACTCTCTGCATGTATAATGCATGCTTGGTGTTTTCTTAAAAAGCTGTCACTGTGGTCCTCTGTTAACATAGCTTTTTATGTTTTTCACCATATCGTGCTCTACCTGCTCCCTCTTTGCATGTTCATCATCATTTCTGTCACACCCTTTTTATTTCTCCGTCATACCTTCTCTTTCAGTTTTTTCTATTTTTAACCCCAACTCTCCTGTCTCTGTCATCACCTTTCCATCCCCCCCCCCTCCTCTCACATTCACTCTCTTTGTCACCTGCAGGACATAGAAGAAACTATGAACACTGCTCTGAATGAGCTGCGGGAGCTGGAGCGGCAGAGCTCAGCAAAGCACGCCCCTGACGTGGTGCTGGACACCCTGGAGCAGCGGCAGACCTCCGGCAGCAGCGGCGGGGGTCCGACGCCGGCCAGCTCCAGCGAGTCCCTCAGCCCCATCCACGGCGTCATGCTGAGGTCCACCGCCAACACCGAGCCACCCATCCGCCGCAGCACCAGCTCCTCCAGCGATACTATGAGCACCTTCAAGCCTCTGGTAGCGCCCCGCATGGGAGTGCAGCTCAAACCCCCCGCCTTGAGGCCCAAGCCCATGGTCCTGCCCAAGTCCAGCCCGGTCTCACAGCCTGTAGCTACATCTACTCAGGACCCTCTGGACAAGTCCTGCACCATGTAACCTCTGGGACAGGAACCAGAGATGTGAAACAAAAACTCTCAATCATCTTCCAGGGGGCCGCAAAATGCTGCCAATGTCTAGACTTCATAGACATCCAACAACTGATATCTAAGAGTTTGTAAAATGTAAATGTAAAAACCTGGACAGGAAAACAAGCTGAAGACGAGATCATAAAGGATCATGACAGGATCTGAGAGAATGATGTAGGAGTTACAGTGCACATAGGCACATATGTCTCAATAACATGTGCACAGTTATGTGTTAATATGCTTAGGTTAATATTATCTAACAAATATCTTTTTTTTGGAGAGAAAAAAAACTCAAACAACAAATCACAAAGGCTTCCTTCGAGGTTTTAGGAAATGTTAGTTAACGAGTTAGTTTAGTTTCCAGACATTCATGAACTGTAACTTTGAACAAAGCACGCTGCATGTAGCCCCTCTGTTTACCACTGAACCTGAACCTGGAGCTTGATGAGAACTGGTGATCACAGTGGCATTCTCACACATAGAGCTAGATTATCCTAGGTTTTCTTTTTGCTCTTATCTAGTAGGGCCTTTGAAGGTGTTGTGAACTGATTCAAAGGCCTTATTAACTTTGAGGTGTAACTGATTTCACATGTAAAATATTCTAAAGGTGCTGTGATTAGATGGACAGAGGTGGTTTGAAGGTTGTACTGATTACAGGCCTGAAGAGCCCTTAACAACTAACGGTACTTTGTTAATAGATAATAGTACTAGCGTGTAAACTCTGCAACTTTCTTTAGCAAGCCATACAGTCTGTTGTGTCTCAGAAATGTACAAAGATCACCTCTGTGCTGGATTCACTCACATTTATTTAAACATATATTGCCTGTAATGAGATATGACTATTGGATAAAACCACTACTTCATTATGAACTTTGTTTGAACATTTCGATGCATTCCTGAATTCCTGCATCAATAACTCAAGAAGCAGGGGTAAAATATGCCTAATAACCTATGCCTTTGCATCTGTGTAACCTATGGGGAACAGTGAAAAATTATGACGACAAATCATCTCCTACTTACAGTATATTCAACACATGCTATAATACGGTGTGAAACTCATGCCATAGCTTCTTTTATGCCTTGCTTGGCTTGCTACCCAAAGACATGATTGTACAAGTTACAGCATGGATGATGACCCTCCATATATCACGTAAGCGTTCTTCTAATTGACTGATGTGTACAGACCCAAGGTTAGCGCCCTGTGGGAGTGCTGCCGGTAGCCATGGACCTAATGACTGTTAGTGTAAAAGCCTCCTGATATGTTCACCCCGCTTCCTCTTTGTCATCGTCCCTAAAAACAGCAGCTTGCGTTGGGTCGCTTTGGTCCATTGTATGTTCGGGTGAGAATGTCTATAACGCGCTTTTGTATTGTCCTCTGACTGACGTTGAGGCTTTCGCTGTGGATTTTCGGCATTTGTGGACGGTGACGCCTCTTAAATGCCTGACGCGCGGCAGAAAGCGGCACGTGTGGAGCAGGAGATGGTCTCACTCAATCGGGGAATAACACCAGTCAGTCAGCTGTCGTGTGTCCATGTTCCAGTAATTATTTTAAATGCAATAGTAGCCCCCCTAAAACTGTACGTGCCCGAGTTCCAGCTGTGTGACTGCACCACCTGTATTTTTTTTTTTAAAATAACCTCTGTACTGTAGAAATAAGAGAAGTGGGTGCATGTCCTGGGGATGTTTGGCTAGGACAGTAACACAGAGAAGACGTGGTTTGCAATGAATAAGCAATGCTCTCTAACAGCAGGTTTACACTATCTTTGACTTGACAGATATTGTGTGTATAATAATCAAAAGATAATTGATTTCTGACTTACTAACTTTCACTATTTTTATAACCTTTTTTGTTATGTTTGTTGAGTTTCTGGGTAGAAATGACTTAGAACAAATGATGTAGAATAAATATCCAGAGATACAGGTGTCCCGCCTACAGTATGAAGCCAGTTGTAAAAAATAATAAAGCGTGCTTTTGTCACTATGTTCATCAACAATAGGACTCAGTTATGCCGTCTGTAGGCTTTAAGCTACTCTGTAGTGTTATGTACATCTGTAGTATGTACTTGTGAAAGTGCCTTTGAAAATGTTTTAGAGGAACTTCAGACATTCTGTACTGTTGCATTTTCATGTCGGATGCTGTGTTTTTAAGTAAATGCAGTGCAGGGAGAAGACACATGAATAAGTAATGATGCCATTTTCCAAACAGTTATATGACAGAATAAATAATAAATAAACATCTTACCCATTGTGACATTGCACTTTTATGTATATAACTGTATATATGGCATGTAACATCACAACATTTAGAGTTCTTTGAGGGCTTATACCTCCAAGGATTTCTTTCTAATAAAGGAAATAGTTTGTCGAGTCTGAGGTGGATTTTCTTCTCCCCCGCTTTTAATATCAAGTAGCTTCAACTTTAGTTTATTTATAGTCCGTGATGGAAGAAGTATTCAGGTAAATGTAGAAATGACTAGTCCTGAATTTACAACTTTGTGCAAGTAAGAGTAAAGAATTATTGCCAACAAAAAGCTTACTTCAAAAGTACTCATGCAGAATGGCCCCTCCACAGGATTCTATTACTGTTACTATTGACAATGCAACAGTAAAATCCTGCCATCATGTTGATGTTGATGTGAAGATAATTTTAGCTACTTCATATATTGTTGGCTAATTCAATCCATAATCTTTTAAGACGGTCAAAGGTTTTGTGTTTAAAATGTAAAGAAGTGGAGTAAAGTGTAAATGTTTTCCCTCTAACCTGGAGTAGAAGCATACAGTAATATAAAAGAGGTCATATTTAAGTATAACAGATACCTCAAACAGGTACTAAGGTACAGTACTGCAGTGCAGTCCACCACTGTTAATAGTGCAGCATCACCCACGGAGACTCCACACAGGCAGATTCACCATGATCAGTCAAAAATATGACTGTGAATTCAAGGAAAAAACCCACGCAAAGGTTAATAATTGCAAGGTAAAAGACATCTGAAAGTTGCAGTGGGAGAGTATTCCAAGTTTCCAAGAAAGTTTTTTTGTATAATGTAGGAACTGTTAAAATATCCAGCATCAAGTGAGGGCCCTGAGTACACCATAATGATGGCACAGTAATCAGCATAGTATAGGGAATCAACTTATTTTTATACAAAGATCCTATAACGATTAAGACAAAGCTTGATGGAGCAAGGTTTTACATTTACACAACATCCTACTGTACATTTCATTCTTCATAACAGTGCATGGTAAAAGGACACAGTGAGTATGAGTGAAAAAAGACATGATAAGAATTAAAGCTTCATTGTTTTCTCTTCATTTCCCAACAATGTCTTCTTTCTGCTACGCCAGTAGGCTCTCTGATCCTCTACTTCTCTATGTGCTGTGTTCTGCTATGTATGGGAGCTTTAATGGGATTTGGTGTTCCCCAGATCTAGCTCCAGCGTCAGCACTGCTCGCAGAAGTAAGAGGGGCTCTCTGTGTGCTCCAGGCTTTAGTGTGGGTCTTCAAGGCCATCTGGTGAAAACAGAAAAGAGAGAGCCCATTGTCTCGGACACTGTCACACAACAGTTTCTCTCCAGCTGGACTGAGGGCTTGGTGTGGTATGACAAAAGTGAGGCAAAGCATACTGCGCTTCAAAATCTCATGCCGTTTTTTTATAGAGCTGACAGTGAATCCTGGGGTTATATTTGAGGAGAGGATAAAAATATGGTTTACCTCGGCAATCCCAACCTTCCTCTCCCAAGTGTGAATGCTCTGCCGCAGCTTCTTGTGTTTGTCTTTGACATGAATGTACTCGATGATATCAGGAGCCTGATAATCTGACATCTGGCGGCGCAGGTGTTGGTTGAGAGCCTCAGCCTTTAAACGCTCCTGAAGAGAGAAAAGTAGAATGAATTACTACATTTGATTTGGGTGGCTAACATTGGGCTTAAAGTTGAGTCCTTAAAGTTGGACTAATTATTGGACTAATCACAAACCTCCTCAGCAGTCTGTATTTCCTCCTCAATTTTCGCCAGCATTTGCTTCCTGTTGGTGATGTCATTGCTCAGCTCTGTGCACTCCAATGTCACACTCTGCAGCTTTTCCTGTTGACACACACACACATGCCCACATTGATTTCACGAGCTGGAGCTAAGGTCAAGGTGATTACTGCTAAGGTGGGTTTGTGCGTGTACAGGAGGTTACACTGAGAAAATTCTCTCTCTCCCACCCGCATTTTAAATGCGTTACCTTGTGTGAACTGAGGACACGCTGTGCTTTCAAATTGTTCACTTGAAGTTCATCCGGGTTTTTGTCAATTCTCTGCTCATCGTACTCCTGGAAGATTTCCTGAAAACAACACACAACACCATACACCAACAAAAAGCAGATTGTAGACTGTGATTCACTTGCATTGCAGTCTAACTCACAAACTACAGAATCAACTGACAATCTATCTTCACCTCTCTGGATACACCGTCACACTTTCATTCTCTACCTCATACTCTGCTTTTCCCGTCTCCTTTTTCTGCTGAAGCTGCTGCTGGAGATTCTTCTCCTGGACCTTCAGTGCCTGGTTCTTCCGATGAAACTTCTCCAGCTGGGTGACCTGTTTGAGTTTGTGTGTGTGTGTGTGTGTGTGTGTGTGTGTGTGTGTGTGTGTGACGGTGTGGGCAAAGGGAGGAAGATGATGAATGCGGGTAGGGCTTGCGACAGAACTGAAGAGAGCAGTTAACATTAATCAAAAACATTTAAAAACCTCTCATAGAGTAATAGTAATAGTCACTCTATACCGCAGCCCTTTGTCCTTCACATTTAAAGGGATATGATTATTATGTGTTTTATTGTATGTTAGCATCACTGACATTCCCCCAGTGGTGTTAGGGAAGAGCAGAATCTAGTTCCACCTATAGGTTTGACTATGGAATAAAAATAATGCTAAGATGGCATTTTACGGTGGAAATGTTACAATAATGTGATGGCAGGGGAACATAACAAAACAGTTTCAACTATGAGAATTGCACATATTGTTAAATTTAAAAGGTCTATTTTGAAAAGCTAATGACATATTTTGTAAGTTAAGTTAGTTATGTTTCAAAATGTATTCAAATGCTTGTTTGCACAGGTTTCTGCTTTTTTACCTTCGACTTGTCTTCGATGTACTGGAGCACCTTCTCAGGCTCCTTCATTTTCAGCTTGTGGTCCATCATATGTTTGAGCAGCCTGCCTTCAAACTCGTTCTTAGCCTTCCTGATTTCTGCAAGACGCAATTCTACCTCTTTCAGAGAGGCCTGGAAAGACGAGCAGAACCACTGAGGGAACGTTCTGTAAGTGTGCAGGTTTTTTTTTTTTTTTTTCTTTTGTTTGTCTTTGTTTTGTTATTTTGTGCAAGGGTGTGCTGTAACCTTGTAGTTGTCATGAATTCTCTCATATCTTTGTTTGAGTTTCTCCTGGTCTTGTTGTGTCTCTGTTACTTCTCTCTGTGCCACATAAAGTTTTTGTTCCAAGGTCAGCTGCTGGAGGCGATCTGACATGTTGGACCGGGACCTCCGCCTCCGCCCACGACCCTGACAAGACACACGCGCACACACACACACACACATATACACACAAAATGATGTGGGGCTATCGGGAGTACAGTGCAGAGAAGAAGTGCAGAATTGTCTCTAAGATTGTTGCAGGCCGCATGATGTTTGCTAATATGCAGCAATATGTTCCGTCACCCTTTCAACCTAAAAAGTATTTGAGTTGATCCTGTCAGGTTATGTTTTGAATTCTTAATCCAGTTTTTGTGACATGTTCAGTGGGAAACCTACAATCACAAGAGATACTTTTTGTATAGTAAAGAAGTCTTGTCTCTGGGTAGCACTTACCCCACCCTCTAACTGGGAGCCCCCTGCTGCGCCTGCACTGTCTCCCTCAGGCTGGGACACCAGGTCCTGAGGATCCATGTGGCCGATGAACCGTTCAAACATGTCGATCTCTGCCAGGAGGGCCGCATTGGAACATCTTGAGTGGAAATAAATATCAACAACTTCAAAGTCAGCATAAATAAAATGCTTGAAGCTTAGGGTTTGGTTGCTAAAGCTTAAAGGTAAACCCGCATGTTTGGAAAGAGAGTTCAAAGTACTTATTCACCCATTTCTAATCATTTCTCTACGAAAACACATTATGTAGTGTTAGCTAGTAGTTAACTTAGCTAGTACAGATGATATTAAAATGCAAAATACCTCAAGTATTTTAACACAATATGTGACACCCTTACTCTCTACACTTAGCTAATGGTTCTAAGATATAACTAATGCAAGTTATGTTTTAGCACTATTTAGCTAACTGTTACAGCCATATTGCTCAACAACAGAACTAGCGTTAGCAGTCAACGTTAGCAGGTTGCACAAAATAGGTAAGTTTCCCTCTTTAGTTTAAGAAACCTCACGGTTGAGCTATTTTTACTCATAACGATGTTCTTGAATATTTATTTTCATTACTTTAGTTCTTCGACTCGGTTGTAGAAGAGTTCCTTTTGTTCTTTTTTGACCTCTTTGCCTTTTTCTTCCATGAACAAAAACTCATCCTCCATGGTTGCTAAGGTACACTGAACCCCTGCAGCGGTTGCTAGGGCTAGTGGTGCCTTCAAGTACATCAATAAATCTCTCTAATCTGTAAACAAAGAAAGCCAGAAAAGAAAGCGTGAGTTAAATTATAACGTTCTCTCACGTTTTTTTTTTCTTTCATTTGAGGACTACATTTGTGCTTTTTAGAATATAACTTTGGAAACATTGGCGTAACTCATCCATATAAACTATAGAAAAACTGCCCTCAGTTTGCTCTTTTCAGATAGTTCTTCCTCATCTCATACCCACCAGCATAACTCAGTGTTTGTGTTTATAAAAATAAGGAATGATCAGTAATTTTATGGGCAGGACTACAAGTTTTTTTTCTTCATAATTTTCGTTGTTTAGGTTTTTTTTTTAAGTTTCAGTTTCATTTCTCCGTAACCAGACTTCGCTGTACGTGTTGGGAGTAAGTTCCGCTCTGCTGTAAAAGACTAGTGTAGATTAAGTTGGCAACTCTCCTTTCAGGATGACTTCACTCATCTCTAAATTTATTATCAAGACCCTGTGCGACAACCAGGGAAGTTTGGACTTCGAGCGTCTGGAAAAGGAAATCGGACAGAGATTCACTGTTGCAAAACCAGTCCTGCGGAGTGTCCTCTTCGACGACGGTAAAATAGCCATTCGAAGAGGCCGACAGAAGGTCGTCGGTGATCAAATAATCAGCCCGGACAGTCGGGTAGTGGTTAAAAGCAGTCTGCGGACATGTCAGAAGAAACCCGGAGAGTGTCTGCAGTGTGATGGGTTACACCTGTGCAGGTATTTTGTGTGCGGAGATTGCACGTTCGGGTAAGTAGGAGTTACTGCTGCTACTTTTAGAGGGTTTGTAATGTGTCTTTGTCAAGCTTTGTCAATGATGGTGCATTAGTCAGAAACCGTCGGCAAACGTATGTATAGATGTCTAAAGGCGTAGAGACAAAAGGTTGTGATAAGAGCAGTAGAAGCAGTTTTAATTTTTAAAGCCTTGTGCGGGTGTATACGGCTTTAAAAATTAAAGCTCATTTTGCTTCTAGGGCGTTTTCATTTTCTTTGCCTGATTAAAATGTATTCCGGACTATTTGTCGGGTAGTCTTTCCCCTCACGCTCCTGTTGGGTTTGCATCTGTTGCATAGAGGGCTCCAATCTTTATCATCTTATTTGTGAAATATGTTTGGTGACCCCACGTCATTTCCGCCTGAAGAGGTCTAATTAATAAAACATGGGGACACCTGTATGGGACTGCAGGGCGCTGTGCAGGGCATCTGTTCATTGCATAGCGTGATTGTTGACGAGAGGAAGCACTTTGCAAAAGAGAAATAAAAGACTAACCTGCCCAACAATACCATTGTTCCGTTAATCCTGACGTGGGTGCGTCTGCTCGGTTTAGTACATAATTTAACAGTTTTTACTTGCTGTAACACAACCATGCATACTGTAGAATACTTTATGAATGTATTTTTTACTTTGCTTAAAACACCAAACATTTGAAGACATTTTAACAAAGTTGCAGTCTTTATATTAAGAGAAAAAAAAAGAAGGAAAAAAAAGTATGCATGTAT
>JAVQJL010034525.1:0-13530 GCA_036024295.1 Nannoperca obscura
ACACACACACACACACACACACACACACACACACACACACACACACTTTAGGACCACAGTACCTGGCTGAGGGTCTGCAGGGTTCAGAGGAATGAGGATGTCTGAGCTGCTGTGGTCAGCCATCACCTTTAGAGGGCTCCACATGGACACACTGGACAGGCTGCCTACCACCAGCCTGAAACAAGACAGTTTTAACCTCAGTCAGTTTGGATGTGGATTTTGCCAGAGCAATAAGTACTTTTCAGTCCGGTTCTGCCACATATGTCAGCTATGAACATTTTAAACTAAAACCATGACTGCATAACACATTCTATAGTCTTTTTCAGGGATTTTTAAAGTCTGACACTTCGGGCCCCCTCTCAGACAAAATCGAGATAACTCCGCCTCCCATAATGCTTTGGAAGATGTAAACAGACAGTATGTTACCATGGAGTGCCGGCGAGTTATGCTGTTGTGCTCGAGTCTCACAGCCACTGCTGCTGCAGCAACTGCTGACCGTAAACAGGCCAAACAGTAACTAACTTCCTAGCATGCACCTGTCCCTTCCACCTCATGCAGAATCTTTGCAGCATGTATGTCCCTCCGCGCTTGTTTATAATGTCGGTTGATGTTATGCCTCTGCAGGCTGTGTACGCATTTTTTTTGTGATTAAAAAACACTTCCATTTTAACCAACTTACATTTTGATTCAACTAATCACCTCCAGCAGCTCCTCATTTGACAACTCAACAAATAAAACAGGGTGAAACTAAAATATGTGCACTTTTTAATTATATCGAGTGAATTTTTTATTTTTATTTCACATGCATTTAATGAGCAACCTCCGACGGTATTGTGCCCTGAGAAAAATGTGAAAGGTGTGTCTTTCTGCCTTTTATAACCTGACATCGAACTGAAGTCATGTGACTCACTGATCAGAGCTGATCCTCTCCTCCCCCTGGGTTTGTGCTCTGGGTTTGTACATCTCCTCTTCCTCCTCCTCCTCCTCCTCGTTGTCTACACTCTTACTGTCAGGCAGAGGAGGTGTAGTACTGGGTGGAGTGCGAGAGGGATGGGGGGACCCCACCCAGCTGACTATGCCCGGCTCAGCCAGGCCATTCTGGGCCAGCGACTCGGAGAAGACCGGCTCCAAAGGGTCTACTCCTTCCTCCACACTGCTCTGAGCGGGAGCAGTGTGGCTCTTCCTCATCGCGCCAATCTTCTGGGACTCGTCCTCCCCCTCCTCCTCGTCCTCCGCCCCTCCGTCCAGATCGTCATCAAAGGAAATTATGTTGGTGATTTTCTTTTTCCTCCGGCGCTCTTTCCTCAACCCTGAGTCTGGGTGGGAAAAGATGAAAAGGAAGTGAGCACAAACCTCAATCTCAACCTTCAATTAAAGCTGCAAGCTTTATTTTTCTGAAGAGGATCTGATGAATTCTCTCAGAGGATTTAATCAAAATACTAAGTCTGGAAACATTTGAATTCAGAATAACTGACTTCCTGTGAATTTTAGGCACGGGGGGGGGGCTTTGATTTAGAAAATTTGTGTCCAATACCCTTTTCAGATGTACAGTTGTTTCACTGATGACGCTTTTGCAAAGTTTGGTGACTTTTCAAGCATCCCAAGCCCCTCAAAAAACTGCTTCCTTCCGAACAATGGGTTGTCGTGGCAACGCTGTTTGATGAAAACTCACAATCTTCACAGTGAAGCATCATCAATGTCTTAAGACTTTGCAGACTAAATTTGAGGTGGATCTGGCTAACTTGCTAGGAGATAATAAAAAGTATAGGAAAAGTATAGGCTATAAAAGCAGCACGTGTTCATGCGCAGACCCTAATTAAGTGAAATTTAAATGTATTTACCTTTCACTATAATTACCTTTCACCTGCCTAGAACTGCTTTGCTCAATAAAATGTTCATACAGCAAAGTTTAGTACTGGTGACATCAGCATCTTCACTTTATTTCAATTAGGCCTTTCAAGGTGCATACATCTAACAGACTATCTGTGCTTCTCTTTTTCAAAGCCAAAAAGCGGGCCTGTGCATTAGTGAGTCTTCTACCAGCGAATAATGTGAATGGGTCCTCCCACCTCGAGCAGCTTGCACACCAGCTTTACATTTCATTTACATTCGTTGCAGTGGGAATTTGTAACACCACACGGTTAAAATGTAAAAGCCTGTTCATCCCTCAGAGCAGAACATGAGAGAAAACGGTGCGAGTTTTCCCCGATGGGATGGATCGGGGCAGACAGCTAAATGAGGTCAAACAAGGAGGCTGGCATTCTGGAAGTTTATTCATTTCATGGGGGATTTCATCACTGCCGCAGCACTGCAGACGCCTTGTGTTGCATCCACTAGATTTGTCCTACCAGTGCACTTCATTATACATGCTCAAACTGAACCATATGTCGTTTTACTGTCTGTGCCGGTTCTGTGGTGCTTTTTCTAAGAGTAAAAATACAGTGTGCTGCAATACTAAAAAACAGCATGTGTCCACCCTCTGTCAGATTTATTTCATGTTGAAGACACAAGATTCACTGCATTCAAAGAGTAAACAAAATAACAGAAACACCTTACAATACAGTAAAATAGTCCCTAAGTAGACATCATGTCTGCAAAGTTTGTTTTGGAGAAATGTCGTATTTTTGCTGATGGTGTCTCAATTGCAAAAGCTACAAAATGATGTAATCTGTGAACGCAAGAAGAGCAAAAAATGGTTAAGCTACTACATTTAAAAAACACTTGTCACAAGTTGAAACAAAAACAACCAGATTTGTGTTTCTTGCATGGCTGTTGTATTGTGAATTATTTGGCCACCCCAGTCTGTTAAAGAAAAACAAACAAGTCCCATAAAATATTTCTGATTCCTACCAGCAGAGGTGCTGCGTGGCAGGACAGGTAGCGGGTCTGAGGCTCCATCCGCTCTGGGGGTGAAGCCGGGCACCACAGCCGTAGCAGTGCTGATCTCTCGCAGCAGGCTGCTGACCCCCTGAGTGGACTCTTTCCACAGGCTGCCGATGCCCTGCGTGGACTCCTTGAGGAGGTGGGACACGGAGGAGCCTCCCCCTCGTGTCACCCCGCCGTTCAGGTCAGTGTTGTCGATGTTGATGGCGAACAGGATGGAGTTCAGACCTGGAGAACGCAGCAGAAAGAGAGAGGCAAAATGTAATTTATCACTGATCAGATAAGTTCAATGATATGATGCTTCTGAACTTCTGCAAAGGGCTTTGTCAGCTTTTCTGGACACACACAGCGAGAGTCAGCAGTCAAAGATGAACTCAGGCGATCTGCCTGTGTTGGAAAAGAGGGGGAAAGATCTGGCATAAGATCAGTGGTATATATTCTTAATATTTTAGAGTTTGTGCTCATCTGAGTTGCACTCATCAATAGTTCAACAGTAAGAGCACAGCCATGAACACTAATTCTGACCAAATCCAGTCATGCTAAACAAGTAAAGTGCCAAGTCAGTTAAATAACTGCTTTTACAGCAGCTCCGTTTGTGTGAAGCATCTTTAAATTTCAATGAGATTAAAAGTGAGGTTGTGAGGCCCATCACACACCAGGAGATACCATTTCTTGATGGACAAAAAATAGAGACACAACTTTGCTGTTCTTAAATCCTAACTACTATGGGGGCAAACATAGTCTGGCCTGATGGTGTCACCAGAAGAACTCCCTCTGTACGCTGGCCATTCAGGACATGGCAGACTCAGACTGTCAGGCCCAGCTGTATGTTGTCAGGCTTAAACTTGAATCAGTTTCAGCTGTGCTTTAGGCTCACTGCTTTCGTTAGCATGCTAACAAACATATGTACGTATGTGTTGACATACTAACGGCAACACGTTCTATTGCTATAGCGTTTTAGCATTGACATTAACATAAAACACTCTTTGTATGCATGTTAAAACACTGACGTTAGGACACAATGTTAGCATAACAGCACTAACATATTAACAGGTGTACACTTTCCTTTGAGTTGCATTTCGAACTACAATAATTTTTACATGACTAAACAAACTACAGTCTGGTGTGCAGTATGTTTACAGTGCAATTTCCCAACATTAAAACACAAACTCACCTGCAGCCATGGTGGGGAGCATACTTGCTCTCTCTTCATCAAGAATAAAAGCCCAGTCTTCATAATAGGTTCTAGAGAACACAGAGGAAGTGAAGAAGCATCTCGAATCAAGACAAAAAGAGGAACCGCCAGCTGCACAGAGCTGTTCTGTACAGATGAATGGATTCCGGGGTGTCATTATAACTTGAAAGAACATGAATGTAAGATATGCAAACATGTAGAAACATTTTGTCATATGAAAATGTTAAATATCTTGTTATTGAATTCAATGAAGTACAGTGAAAATAGGTTATGGTGATTTCATCAAAACAGAAATCATGCATAAATCACACACACACACACACACACTGTACTAACCCCAGGCGTGGGCGGTCAGCCAGCAGTGTGTGCAGGTAGCGCTCCAGTGAGTGCTCATTGAGGGCGCAGCGCAGCCAGGCACGGCCCCGGCCCAGCTCTGAGGAGATCTGACGCAGGGAGTAGAATCGCTGGAGCTCGTGGCGGTTCAGGTGCTCCTTCACGTAGAACCAGAAAGTTAACTCTGGTGGGGGGGGGGATTGCATGAGAAGAAGACAGAAAGTAAGGGGTATGGAAGTTAAGAAGTAAGAGAAAGAGGGACAAAGAAGGAGAGAATCAGTTCCATCTCATTTGTGAAAAACAACTCCTCTTGAGTTACACAACAGGCTGAAAAGGTCAGTGAAGAGTCCTGAAAGTCAGCACATCTTCAGTCTCTCATTAACAAATACCCACACCTCCTTTCACTCCATCCTGACTTCCTGTCACCTCTCCATATTCTGCACTCACTACTGAACCCACACAATTGTATTATTTTCTATAAAAGTAGGGGGGACTGCGGCCCCCTCAGCACCCCTCCTTCCAGTGTCCCTGCTGTTACATGCGATTAGCATATAACCCAATATAACCTCAGAACAATGTGTTAAAAAATGATGGCTGCTATTTCTGGCTTCGTCAGAGGGCCTGGCTTCATTAGAGAGCTCCAAATCCACGAGTACAGCCACAATCCTTTTTTCTAATTGACTGTGAAATACAGGAAAATGTCAGATATGCTAATGATGATGACGTGCTAGCCATTTCAGAAGTCGTGCATTTCTCCTCCATCTGGAGTTAATAGCAACGAGGTTCTTAAATATGACACAGTAGAAACAATTTAGTGTAATGTGAAACGAATGCCTCTTAACCAGCAGAATGGTCTTTATAAGCTCTGGTGGCTGCAAAGAAAACAGAATCTTGAAGCTTTTCATACTGCGCATTTCCTCTTGGAGATATCATGGAGCACTGATTCCCAATCAGGGAACTTCTGCAGTTGTCAGAGGGAACGCAGAAAGGTGGAGGAGCTCAAATAATTTAACACATTAGATGTTACAATTTGATTAAAAAACTAAATCCACATATTAAGTCAACTAGTGTGTGAAAAATAGTTAGCAAGCAACAGAGAAGCAAAGAGAAACAGCGAGCTAAACGTTGGTTAACATAAACAGCTATGAGTAACATAGTACAGAAAGTAACAGAGAAACAGTCAAAAGAACAGTAGTTAGCTTAAGGTTAATGATAAACAGTCTGTATGAATGATTTAAAAACATAATATTAATAGATTAACAGTTTAAATCGTTGGATAAGGTAATGGATAAATTGTTGTAGTTCGCTAAAAGTAATGGATACATGGTTAAAATAGCAAAAGGTAATGGAAAAGCGTGTCTAAGCCTGTCCATGTGGTGTGTACTTGAGTTCATCTACACAAAAAGGGTTTGGGAACTGCTGACATAGAGCAACAAATTCTGCAACGCTCAGAAGCAACAAATAAAACCATGAAACTTCTTCAGCGGGATAACAACAAATATCTTTTAGTGAAGGCTGTAATAAAAGGAAGTGGAAGCTATCTTTAGGGTACACTGAAGAGTAAAAGAGAGGAACCCTGATGTTTTCCATACTGTATACTATCCATCTGCATTCTCCAATACTTTATCAGACCTATATATTAGTTAAATTACATTGTATAAAATATGCAAACCCAAGTTGTTTTATGGCTGCGACATTACATCACCTGGCAACGTCCCAGATGTCTTCTGCATTTTTGTACCAGCTATCATTTCATTTCCCCCGGAGTTCAGCCTAATCGGCTGTTAGGGATCATTGGCAGCTTGACTGGAATTTAAAATCAACTTCTGTGGGTTTGAACATTGCGTGAGCACACAGAGTGCATTCATAATGACAGCACATCTCGTGTATCTTCCAGGAGTGCAAGGCCCCAGCAGGTGCGCTGCCCACCGCAGACTGAGACAGAGGTTTAAAGGCCGAAAGGCGAGCACAGCAGAGAGAGAGTGAACAGGAGAGCAGAGACCTTCCTGTGCAATGCCATTTTGAGCTGTAGGCGAACAACCTGGTCTCACAGCCAGGTTTTGTGTGTGTGTGTGTGTGTGTGTGTGTGCGCGCACGTGCATGTGTGTGTGGTTATCTTGCAGAGCTTCCCACTTCCAGCCTTCCATGACTTCTAAAATAACAAGCCAAGCTACCCTGCAGCAAGGTTGGCTTTCTCAGGTCTCCCTTGTTTCCAAGGTAAAGGCTGGAGGTTAACGTCAAGCTGCTGCCGTGACTTTAAACATTAGACCCGAGTTCAACAGGCCATACAGCCGATTACAGTGGTCGTACCTGCTTCAGTCTTGCTGCTGAAGCCCGCCGCCTGCTTGAGAGCGGCAGCGGTGAGGGCCAGGCCTCGGCTCTTCCTCAGGCCGTGCTGCAGCACCGCTTCAAACTGGGCGCATAGACAGATCACCCTGCAGAGACAAAGACACGTTACTGTTAGGGCAGACAGGGGATTAATCATTCACTGGTCGATCCGAACACTACATGTGCAGTGTTGTCAGTGTTGTTTTGCACTTTGAACTACCATTATGTATTTAGGATGTTAGTTCTAATTGCTTTGAATCTTGAAGACCACCACTAATGTTACAGACTACATTACGCTAATGTTCTCCGAATATGAATCTATCCTGCATCATCATTTCCAATGCTGCATCATCCCGCACAAACATTTCAAATGCCACCAAGAGATACTTTATCAACAAGGCAGAAATGGTAGCTAATATTCAAATAAACTATAGCTACAACCTCGAAATGAGATCTGAGCAGCACAGGATATGAAACTTTGATCAGATATTTCTCTCTGGCAGCATTAAGGTCTGATGAAACAAGGTTAGTACATTACGTAACTGTTCCTACATACCCAGACTTTCCTTTTTTGAACAGCACTGAACTTTCTTATTGCTTGGATACGATGGAAAACTAGTCGAAAAGCTCTCGTTTTTCTTTTTAAATAATTTTGTGGTGAAGAAACTGATCCTCGAGCTGGGCATGTTGCCACATCGCTGTACAGAAGCAGCTGAATTTAAGATATGCCTAAAGCACCGCAGCATCTAGTGACCTTGAACAACACACGCAAACCCAACAACCTCTTCGATGCTAAACAAACACAGTTTTCACAGAAGAATGTCTTGGTAACAGGAAGCTTCTCTTACCTGCTGTCTGAGTCCGTGGCAATCTCCTTTCTTCCTCCAAAGCGGATTTGGCACTGGAAAGATATGAAAGGATTGATAACAGCTACCTGTGAAAGACACACTGAGCCCATTTTTGTCTTAATATTTCAGGGGCCTAAATCTCTGGAGTAGCCACAGAGCAGACACGGTATTTTACTGATGAACAGTGCTGATTGTGCGGAACATGGGATGTCTGAATAATGTGGGGCTCCCAGCAGCCTATCATTTGGCACGATTTGGATCTCACGGTCAGAAATAAATGCAGTGAATCTGTTTGCACTTAACTAAAAGCCTCAACTCAGCATCCTCACCTGAATAAACGCCCCATATTGGTTACGTGCCTAATACCGTGTTAGAGGTTTGCAGAGACACGCTTCTATAAGGAAACCCTGTTCCGTGAAACCACAAACCAGTCCAGACTAGCCCTGGTACTGTACATGCAGGTCCCACTTTCTTTTACCCTCTTTACATGACAAAGAACATCACGTCAAACAACATCTGCCAGTGTTACGTTTCCCTGCTCAACGGCAGAAGCAAAAAGTCTCACAGAATATGACTCTTTAATAGCATCTACTCTCTATATTCAATTTTAATTGAATAGAGAGCAACTTGTAGAAGTTGTTAATACGGCTTAGTTTTACTTCCTCTAGCGTGTGAATACAGTAGATAAAGGAACTAAAAGGTATTCAAACGCCACAAATGTTAAATCAGGTCCGTGTTCCAGCGAAAGGTATTGTAAGGTGAGGTGAGGTGTACACAGGCTTCAAGTTTGGAAGTCTCTTTCTTTCTCTGTTCGTCTCTCATTCGTAAACAATGATAATAATTCACGGCAGACATTCACAGATAAAGAACACTAACAAAATCAACACATAGGTTTTTTATATTGAGGCCAATCTGGCAAACAGCCAAATGTCTTTTAATGGCCGTCTCCCACAATGCTGAGAAAAGAAGTGAACCTTTGGGGCGTTCAAGTTCTAGCGGATTTTGCGGCCTGGAACTATGTTGTCTCCCACGTAAAGAAGTGACCCACCTGTTTGACAGCATCCAGCAGCCTCTCCAGGAGGTGCTGCCTCTTGGTATCACTCTGCTGAGTGCCTGCAGACAAAAAAAGGAAATGAGCCGCATTCAGTCCGATGATGGATGGAGAAAATGACAAGTCAGTGCTTGATCCTGTATTAATTATGCATGACCGAGAGAAGAGGAAGAAAGCCGTGGTCCATTGCATTCAGTTTGTTTATAACGGATCATTTAAAATCTTGTAGCTCCTGTATTACACCCCGGCAAATAAACAAACCAAAAAACACAGAATGAGATAAAACAAAGTCAGTGTATTTACAGCAGCGTTTATTAATGTGCACTGACCCTGTTAATTAAGCCAATACATAAATACATTTGGCTGCTTTAGTGCGTCGTGTCCTGGAGAAACCTTCTGAAGTTTTGTTATAATATTTGTACAGCAGTCTTCTATAACTTGTTCATCACAATTGGAGTGGAAATGGTTATAGATCCATCGATTAAAAGACGCACAGAAAATGAATCTGTGACAGTTTAGATGGATTAGTGTGAGTCATTTCTGAAGCAAAACCCCAACCATTTTGCAGCTACAGCTTTTCCACTGCGACGATTTGCTGCTTTTCTCGGTTTTATCTCATTGTAGATGGAATATCAATGATTGATATGATCCAATCCAATATTTACCAGGAGTATTCTCACTTCTTCATACAGTCTTCTAGACACTGAAGCAGCTTTGGCTCAAGTCAGGTGCTTTGCTAAAGGGCACCTTAACAGTTGCAGAGGGGTGCAAGATGTTGTCACTTTCCTCCACCCACATGATTGCATGGGCTTCAGGCCAGCAACTTGACATAACCACAATTCTATAGCCTCAAGGCTGCTCACAGCCTCAGGAAAAACAGCTCATCGTGTTAACCTGCCAACTTTAAAGCTAAACTATCAGGTGTTTCCCACGCTGTCGTAGTGAACCTGAACCTGTCATTTCATTTCACACGCGTTAACAGTTTAGTGCAACAGAATAGCGTTGTATTGCTTTTAGTTTCTCTGAAGAAAAACAACATCTATTAATTCACTAAGGTTTGAAAAGGAAAACAGAAAAGGCAATTTGCTGGATATTAACATCGAGGAAGTGGCTGCAGAGTCCTACGCTTTTAACAAGTCAGCAGAAATCCCCAACTTACTGTCTGAACACTGAAGCAACTAACAGGTCACCTCCTCTTGCATGCATGATGTGACATTTTATGCTTTAACAAAAGGCAACGAGACAAAAACAACAACTCACCGTTCATTCTGACTGCCAAACTCTGTTAGCAGTGACATGAAAGCTCAACAGTTCACCGGCGTTTCGATTCATCCCCCCCTGAAGCTTTTAAGAGCAGAGGGCTAGCTATGCGCCGGGTCCATGCTGCCTCTGTGGCCGAGCTGGAGCCACCCGACCGCGGCGTGAGGACTGATGCTCACACGGCGAACAGAGAGGCCTGTCGGGAAGCCGCTGGGGCTGTGAGCCCGCCACAGTCTGGCATGTAAGTCGTGCACAAAGCCTAAAGAGCAGATATTCTGTACTCAGCACGAGCCGGGGTGTAATTTCAGAGCCACCTGTGTAAAGTGTGGTGGAGCGTTTAGGAGAGAAATAATGTTTCGGTTTGGTGCCTGTGGCACCGCGGAATAGGGAAACGGACTGAGCAGTGTCAAGGTCACATGACAAAACATACAGCTGTCATATGACAGGAAAGTGCTACTGGGGGTTGTAGTCTTTTTTATAAACGCTTTGTGGAACTACAAAAGTGACATGCATAGAGGTGGATATGATAAAAACTCATGAAACATGTGACATGCACTTCAGGTAATCATTTGTAACGATCAAATGACAAACAGAGAATATGTATTCACTTGAAAATATGGAAAACAAGTCTGATAGTGTTTCAATTATTTTATTTGAGAATGTGGAAATGGACTAATATTGAATACAACTTTATAACATTTAATAAAAGCCTGAGAAATAATTCTAAATAAAACTAGAGGTTTTATTTAATTCGAGCAGTTTTTATCTAAAAATGTTCTCAAATCCGAGTAAATATTAATTCATTATTCATTTACAATTGGAAACTACTCTCCACATTATTGAATTGTATGCTCAGCTGTAGGCACATCTTATATGTAAGATTTTTAATGAATTAATTCAAAGTGTATTACTTGAACAATTTCTGCATATGTCCTACAATTAGAACAAAATTATAAAATATCTTTCAATATCTTACATCACTATAACTACATGTCTATATAGCACAACACAGAGATGCAGTTGGATTAAAGGTTTAAAATAAAATTTTATTATTTTAAATTAATTATTAAAATCTGATTTAAAGGCAAAAGAATGAAGAATTACATTGCTTGTATGTGTCACTACATTTAGAGAGTAGTAGTCCTTCTGCTGTCCTCGTCGTCGTAATGCTACTGCTAACACTGCTGCTATGGTAACTACATTAATGCTGAGGCTCCTGGCACTGATATGACTATATACTAAATAACAATACTGCTGTTACTGCTGCTGTTCATAGGTTTGGGAGGAATAAGAGGAGGCAGTTGAATCCTTTGGGCAAGACCAATACCAAGATCCCGTCTCTTGACCCATTGGACAGGGGGGGAAAAGGAACCCAGGACACAGTGCTTCCCAGTCCAGCAGCCCAGGTGAACCTCCTCTCACAGACCACCTCCAACTCTTCCTGGCGTCTTCCTGAAAGGGGAGGAGAAAAGAGACCAAGCGAAACAAGACTAGGAAAACAACGCAGAGTAAGGAAGCAGGAGAGGTCGTCACAGTGAGCAAGACAAAGTAGCCTCATCTGGAGAAAATAGCTGAGGGAAGATTTTTTACATTATTTTATTATTTTAATATTGGATGTCATATATCAGATAATTACTATTGGAGATTAGCCAAAAGCCAGTATTCCAATCCGAAGATTTTATATTATGACATAAAATGACATTTACCAAGACCGAATATATTATTTATATTGTCCAACCCTGATTACAAAGTGCTACTACCAGTCCATTAGTTATTAGTAATGTTAACACCCCTGCATTCATTTTGAAGATCCTCTAAATTATATTATGTTATTATTATTATTGAATTAATTACTACATTATTTTATTTAGTTAAAACATTTTAGATCTTTAATCTTTATTCATTTTGCTTGTTAATATTACTGCTACTGTTACTGGCACTGTCGTAGCACCAGTACTCGCTCTAATGACTCAGTAACAGAAAAAAGGGGATTTAGGAGGGTCTGACCCCCCTGACCCTAACCCTCTGGCAATATTCCATCCAAAAATATGCTTCCTGTTGTTCAGGTTTAATTTATTCAGCTGCTCGTGTCTCACACTTTTGAACCAGTAAAAAACAGCTGGGAGCAAAGCAGCTAAGTGAAAGTGTGTTTCAGCCGCATGAGATGAGGAGTGCACTCATCGGCTTCTTGCTGAGCCTCTTAGTCCGTTTTATGGCTCAGATGACATCCACTATTAAACACATCTACAAATAAGAGCTTAGCGCAGACTTTGACCAGCTGAGTGCAGAGTGTCATGAATACATTGAGATCAAACACACACTCTTTAGACCTGTGCACTCCTGACCTCTTGTGGCTGAAATCAGTGTAACGTTGTTTCACTTACAAATACAATCCAAATGGAAAATTATTTACCAACATATGCACTGCAGGAAAAGCATTCGGAGTAGAATAATGCCAGCTGACCCTCCTAAACTCGTTTTATTCTGTTATGAAGCCAAAAACTTTTTTTGTGTGGAGTATTTAGCTTTAAATTTAAGTTTTTCAATGTACTTCATATTTTACAGATGTTTTCAATAAACTCTTTAAAAGAAACATATAAGGAAATTAAAAAGCTGAACGACCTACATTTATTTATTTTATATGGTTGTCATTACTCATCAAAAGTATCTAAAGTACCAGAAGGAAAAATGGCTTTGAATGGAAGATTTCCTTGAGACGCTCTTAAAGAAAGAAAGTTTGGAAGGAAAAAAAAGCTAGACCAATTATTACATATCTAAATCCTGACCACACACTAATACACACTTATCAATATTTTGCCTACACACATTTTTTCAATTTTTAGTTTAAAAAGAAATGAGAAGAGTGTATCGTCTTATAGTTACTTATATATCCTAAACGTATCAATACTTAACTCTATCCTAAACTTATCAATACTTACCTGTATCCTAAACGTATCAATACTTAACTCTATCCTAAACTGATCAATAAATCTGATTTCCTTGATTGGTCAATGAATCAATAAAATGCCAGAAAATAGTAAAAGTCCATCACATTTTTCGAGAGTTGGCCTTTAAGCGTCTTGCTTTGTCTTTCTAACACTTCAAATCAGAACTACTCACTTTACAATAAAACAAAGAAAAGCTGCAAATTCTCACATTTGAAAAGCTGGAACCAGGAAATGGAAAAATGGTTGCCAATTAATTTTCTGCCAATCGACTCATTGATCAATCGACTAAACTTTGCCGCTCTACTTATCTGTATCCTCAACTTATCTTATTGCTACTTATCTATAAAATTAAATTACCACTTACCAATATAATAAACATTAAAATATATTTACATATCTATAAACATATCTGGAGCTCCTCTCTGGCTGGACAGGGGTCACCTGTGAGCCAGAGGTGGAAGGCAGGGGGCTGGAGCTTGACTAACCACTACTCACGTGCAGTGGATTTTTTTGTAGAAGGTTGGTATAATTTAAAAAATGTATTATTTCTTTAATCGACAAAAGTAAAAGAAGTAAATGGCTTTAAGAGGGTCTAACCCTCCCTGACCCTAACCCTTTGGAAATGGTCCACCCAAATATAACAAACACATGTAACAATCTAAAACTGATCTCTAAATTGTTCTA